>JASDQU010502720.1:35650-51020 GCA_032191745.1 Picea mariana | reverse complement strand
AATGTTGGGTATGTGTTATATTCTTTGCATGTGTGTGTGTGTGGGTGCATCAGATACGACAATTGCGCCTGATGATCCCTTCACCTAGAGATTTTATTTGTGCATCGAGTGCTTTCCTAGGGGGGTCCCAGGGGGGGGCAAGTATGCCCCCCCTGGTTACACAGAGCGTTTGGGGAAGCACCCCCAATTTTTTTTTTGGGCGGTTTTTGCTATTTTTAGCGGATTTTAAATTAATCCCGAATTAAGGGATTAAGGTTTTGGTATCTATGGAATACCAAAAAACATTGTATATATTGTATGGCAAATGGTGAAATTCGATATAATGAAAATAAGAAAGGTTTTCCCGATTGAGGGTTTCCGGTATAAAATCTCTGTGTACTCTGTGTATGAGCCATTGATTAATTTCTATATTGCTTAAGAATATATATGCATTGCTTTACTTCACAGGTTTAAAACTTACACTTACAACCTTTAGTACATGTTTTGGTGCAACTAATGCTAAGAAAAGATAAATACACATGGTTTGCAACAATACTTGATAAGGGTTAAGCGCCCTAAAAAAAGTAGGGCTTTGAAAGACCAACTTGAAGGATTTTTTTCCATTCTAGAAAGAAGGTCTTCCCATGAGACATTGCAAAGAGAATTCTTGACTAAAGGGGATCCTAGATATTTAGTTGTAAGGGAACTGCATCAAAAACCTAAGAGTCTTATGATATGCACTTGAACTGCAATAAGGGTATTGAAAAAAAAAATTAAGATTTAGAATGGTTGATGGAAGTACCCGAGGTTTCCATAAAGTCTTCAAGGATCTGTTGAAGTTCCAAGGCTTCTTTGACTAATCAGATTCTCATAAGAAGAGTATCATTGAAAAACTGAAGATGGGAAATAGGCCCAATATTCTTCATGTAGTTTGATCCCCACTGATGCATTTCCTTGCATAGTTTCCGACAAATTCCTACCAATCCCCTCAACTATCAAAGTGAAAAGAAAGGGGGAGATAGGATCACCTTGTTGAATACCTCTAGAAAGGGAAAAAGCAGTAGAGGATTCATCGTTAACCAGAATGGAGAAGAAGGCAATCGAGGTGAAGGACATGACCTAGTTAACCCATTGAAGATTGAATCCAAAAGCAAGAAGGAAACACTTGATGTATTGCCAACTTAACTTGTCAAATTCCTTTGACATGTCTAGCTTGATTAGCACCCTAGATTTATTGGAGGACTTGAGAGAGAATATGAATTCATGGGATAGGTTAATACCATCCATGATTTCGCCCCCCTATACATATCCAATTTTCTCAATGGAAATAAGATGTGACATCAAATGTTTAAGATGGTTTGCAGTCACCTTTGTTATAATTTTATAAATCACATTGCACAAGGATATAGGGAGATAATTTACAGGGTTAGGATCTTTCTCTTCTTTGGGATTAAAAGTGGAAAAGGTGGCACTAAGAGAAGGGAGAACTATTGTGGTTCACCTAGAGTCTTCCACGAGATCCCATACATCTTGTTTGAGCATGTCCCAATAGGAATGGAAAAAATATATTGTGAACCTGTTTGGTCTCAGAGATTTTCCATATGGAATATCCTTGATTTCTTGCTCAAATTCTTCTAGTGATATCACCTTCATTAAATTGTCATTATGTTCTTCAATTATAAGCTGAGGTACATGGAAAGTGATTTCTTTGATAGTTTCTATCCTTTCTGGTTGAGGTTCTTATTGGAAATATTGTTGTCATTGATGTCAAAGCCAAGGGGAGACTATGAATGTCCAATATAAATATTGCAAGATGGAAATTGTTGGAAACATTGTTTTTGGATTATTGATGTTCAGTTTGGATGCCCTATCTTTGAAGGAACTTTTACCCTAGATACCTAGCTCAAATGGGAGCATATGTTATATGGTTGGAAATTTTATTCCAAGACCTTTCCAATGATATATGGAATTCTCTCTAACTCCCTACGAATGAGGAGATATGAATTTTTCCGTTTGACAACCTAGCCATAAAATGTAGGTTGGATCAGCTAGTCTTTATAGGTTGGCCTTGAAAGTAGGGACATAATGATTATAAATGCAGGACATATGTGCACATTTGTAGTGTAACTAAGAAAGAGATCAAGTATGAGATGCACATAAGTGATCTAAGGTGCACTAAAAGAGCTGGGGTGTCTTTTTGGGATATAAAATGTGCAAGAGAATTTTAAGGGTTTTTTCTTGGGATTTTCTTGTTCTTAAGGTACGTTACGAAGGACTAAAGGTATGTGATGCTACAATTTGCATTGTTTTGAGGTTTTGATGCTGGAGTCTGGGATCATATTATAGGAATGATGCTATGAGGCTCGCTAGGGAATGAAGGCTACAGATGACTAAGCTTTGAAGGATTGTTTGTGGAATGAAGCATGTAGGTGAAGTTAGAAGTACTCTATGTATGAATATATTGGATTGGTGTCTACACATATCTTGTTGAATTAGTGCTTAGGTGAGGGGATTGGTGTCTTGAGAAGGTTGGTTCTTGGAAATATTGTTAYAGTAGGTTGGTGCCTRCAGGTGCTACTGAGTTGGTGCTCAGTTGAGAGATTGTTGTCTCCAATAGGATGGTTCCTACATCTTGTTGAGTTGGTGATCATTTGAGGAGTTTGGTGTCTCCAGTAAGTTGGAGCCTACATCTTGTTACATTGCTGCTCAATTGAGGAGATTGGTGTCTCCAGTAGGTTGGTGCCTACAATATTTCTAACAATAGGTTGCTTCCTACAGACATTTATAAATATAATTTTATGGTTTTCTCTCGATTTGGTTTCCATGTTAAACTTTGTGCATTATGATTTGAGTTTATATGTGATTATTATTTCTCAACTAATGAATGATTGATGAATTGTTAAATAAAGTAAAAAGTATCTTATACTGATTCTCCCCCCCTCTTAGTATAATCATAAGTTCAACAATTGGAATCATATTAGGTTCCTTTAGAGACAGTTTAACCATTGGAAGGTAGATCCCAAACACATATGGATTGGAAGGATGGTCTCCCTACAAACATAGCTCCTTTTTTCGATGGAACAAACTATGCAACGTGGAGTATAAGAATGAGGATATATTTGAAGGACCTCGGGTTTTGTATTTGGGAATCATTCACAACAAGTTATACATATGAAGCTGGGAATGACTCAAGTGAAAACAATGCAAAAGAAATATATGTCATCTTGAGTGGCCTACCAGATTTTGAGATTGTCAAGGTAATGAAGTGCACATTAGTTATGAGGAGAGATCCAATGAAGAAATATCTAGTGATTGTTCTAGCTGTGAGTCAGAGATAGAAGAAGCACAATTTGTGAGAAAGCTAAAAGGAGGACTTGAAAAATACAAAGAAAGGGAAGATAGTGGTGATGAAGAATAATCTCTCTCTATGACCATGGAAAAAAACCCTGTTGATGAAGAGAATGAAGATAATCAGAAGGGAAAGCCAATTTAAGAGGAAGTGAATCTTGAAGCAGAACTCGTTAGTGCCTTGTAAGAAATAGACAGACTCAAGGAAAAGAATATAAAGCATGAACAACTGTAGAAACATGAAAAGAAGGATCATAATACCGAAGAAACAAAGAATAAAATTATCATCCTGAAGACTCAAGTAGAAGAGGAAAATATGATAGAAGAAGTGGTGAGAAGCTAGTTGAAAGAAAAGGAATAAAATTACGAGAAGCTAGAGACTGGAATCGTTTCCTTAGGAAAGGAACTAGAGAAAACAACTAATCAGTTGAATAGAAGCTTAACGTATGGAAAGAGTACTGAAATATTAGATAATATTCTTAGTTTCCAAATGTCACCATTCATCAAGAAAGGTCTTGGCTACGACATTACCATTGAGGGATATGCAAGTATTAAGGTCACAAATCCATCAGAAAAGGAAAATGAAGAAAATACTAAGAGCTATGTTAATATTCTCAAAGGCTCTATCAACAATGAAAGCAACAACAGAAAAGGAAATGATGTCTAGTAGAAACATGATGAGTTCAGAAGAGTTATTCCACCAAGAAGATGTTTCACAAATGGGTACCAAAATCTCTTTCTTGGCTATTTTTTTTCTTGCAATAGTTTTGTTCATAAAACAATAGATTGTATAGATTATGCAAGAAGTGATCATGTGAGAGATAAAAATAAAGGTTCTTACAAAACCTTAAAGGATGATTATGTGAGCAACAAAACCAAAAGTTCTCATGGGTTTGCTAACAGAAACTACAATTCATTTTCTCCTCTACTTGATACTGAATTTTATAAGTGAAATAACTATGGGCACATAGCATGTGACTGTAGAAGTAGTATAATAGAGTCTCCTAAAAAAATAGGGAAGAAAATGTTCTTACCAAGAATAGGGAAGAATACACTAGGGTGTGGAAAAGGAAGTAAGAAGAATCAAAGAAGGAAGAATTTGGACTTGAAATTTATGCTCAAAATAAAGAGAACCAATGGTACATTGAGAATGGATGTTAAAAACACATGAAAGGGGACCAAACCAATTTTTTGACCTTGAAGGAAGAAAAAGGAGATTTTTTGACCTTGAAGGAAGAAAAAGGAGGCTATATTACTTTTGAAGATAATGTTTCTGCAAGGATATTTGGAAAAGGTACTGTTAAGTCTTGATAATGGAAATACTAAGACAAAAAATGTAGTTTATGGTGAAGGGTTAAAGCATAATCTCTTAAGTGCCAGTGAAATGTGTGATCAAGGTTACAACCTCACATTTGATTCTAAAGGGTGTAAGACAAGGAAAACAACTTCAAGAAGATTAGTGGAAAATACAAACAAAACCTCAATCTATGTATATATACTCGATGAATTCAAATGAGAAAAATGTTGTATGGGAGTTATGTTTATCTCATATTGTTTTTAAAGGGGATAACAAGCTCAAGGGGAGCATCCCTTTTCCATTGATGTCAAAGGGGATGAATTTGTAAACAGAGGAAGAATTACAGATACAAGGAAACTTGCAAATAGGGGGAGTATCATAATTGAATAAGGGTTGCCATCAATGAAAAAGGGGGAGATTGTTGGAAATATTGATGTCATTGATGACAAAGACACGGGGAGACTACAAATGTCCAAGATAAATATTGAAATATGGAGATTGTTGGGAAACATTGTTTTTGGATTATTGATGCTCAATTTGGATACCCTATATTTGAATGCATTTTTACCCTAGACACCAGGATGAAATGGGAGCATAGGTTATATGGTTGGAAATATTATTCTGAGACCTTTCGAATGGTATATGGAATTCCCTCTAACTCCCTAGGAATGAGGAGATATGAATTTTTGCATCTAACAACCCAGCCAAAAAATTTAGGTCGGCTCAGCCAATATTTACAGGTCGACCCTAAAAGTGGGGAAAAAATTACTATAAATACTTGATAGATATGCAAATTTGTAGTGTAACCAAGCAAGAGATCAATTTTGAGGTGCACAAAAGTGATCTAAGGTTCACTAAAGGAGTTGGGGTGTCCTTTTGGGATCTAAAGGTGTGCAAGAGAAGTCCAAGGGGTTTTTCTTGGGATTTTCTTGTTCTTAAGATGCAATACAAAGCATTGAAGGTTTGCGATGCTGAAATGTGAGTTGCTTTGAGGTTGTGATGCTATAGTCTGGGATCATATTATGAAAATGATGTTATGAGGCTAGATAGGTCATGAAGGCTACATATGACTAGGGTTTGAAAGATTGTATATGGAATGAAGTATGCAAGTGAGGTCATAGTATATGAATATATTGGATTTGTGTCTACACATATCTTGTTGAGTTGGTGTTCAGGTGAGGGGATTGGTGTCTTGAGCAGGTTGGTTCTTGCAAATATTGTTACAGTAGCCTGGTGCTTATAGGTTCTACTGAGTTGGTGCTTAGTTAAGGAGATTGGTGTTTCTAATAGGTTAATGCCTACATAGTGATAAGTTGGTGCTTAGTTGAGGATATTGGTTTCTCCATTAGGCTGGTGCCTACAATATTTGTAACAATAGGTTGGTGCCTATAGAAATTTATAAAGATACATTTATGGTTTTCTCTCGATTGGGTTTCCATGTTAAACTCTATGCATTATTATTTAAGTTTATATGTGATTATTGTTTCCCATCTAATGAATGATTTATGAATGGTTAAATAAAGTACAAAGTATCTTATAAAGATTCACACTCCCGTCTCAGTATAAGCATAAGTTCAACAATTATAATAAGAGAGATCTGTAGAAAGAAACCGGTTCTTGTTCTATGTTCTGGTGGAAAATTAGATTATTACCTTTCCCAGATATTGTAAGGAAGTTATTCAATTTGTATGTCTACACTATATCATTGAATTGTGAAAAAACTCAGTGTTCATTCCCCCTTCCTTAAGCCATTGAATCCTAGATTTCTATTGCCATAAAATGTCTTAATTCTTATATCTTTCATTAAGATACCCTTGGATTGTGAGTTCCTCTTGATTCATCTCATATGTTCTCTGACCTTTCATGATATATTTTTGGATCGTGGCCATTTGATTTTCCAAGTCATATTGACTTTGAAAATGTTTCCAAAAACATCCTTGTTCCATTACCTGAGCTTTTGTTTTAAATTTTTTAGCCTTTGTTGGAATTGATATATTAGAGTTCCCTGCTAAATGGTTGCTTCTTTCCACTAATTGGAAATGTTCTCCTAAAAGTTTGGATGGTATAACCAAAATTTTTGAAATATGAATGACTTCCAATTGGGATTACCTCCAATATCTATAAATAAATTGATAGGCCAGTGATCCGAGATAGCACTAAGAAATATGCTAGATTCAAAAAACATTCCAAAGATCATTAGGGATTCAAAGACTAAGAAATTATCAATCCTTCTTGCAATATTGAGAGCTCCCTCTCTTTTTTTGTTCTTAGTGTGTACCCTACGCATTGTTTCCATGTCAATAAACTTTAGTTGTCTTATGGTATCTTTGAACAATTCATTATTATCATCTAGTCTGCATATCCCTCCTTTCTTTTCTTGAATTGAGGTGATCATATTGAAGTCACTCGATATGACCTAATGATGAGGACCAACTATAGTTTTCAAATACTGTAGATTGTTGAGAAAGTGGATGTTGTTCGTTATTAAGTGTGGACCATACACATTTGCAATAAACCTCAATTATGTATTTCCAATTATGTGGTAATGGGTTGAAAGTGTTCTTGTAATTGCAACATAGTCCTCAATTATTATTTCACTCGGGTCCCAAAAAATTGCTAAGTATCTCATTTCTCAATGGGCATCAATGGATATAACTTGACTACCTCACCAACATTTTGAAGCCATCATGGTTATCACATCACTATTACATTTGGTTTCTTGTAGCATTAAAATTAAGGGTTTGTCAAACATGATTTTATTACGAAGTAACCTATGATTATTATTACTATTTAGGCCTCTTATATTATAGGAGATTACTTTCATTGTGAACTTGGTGGTTTAGGGCGAGGGAACGAGTCTATAATCACTACATTTTGTCTTGAATTTACTAGGAATTCCCCTATTTTTTTGAGCCACTATTTGTTTCTTTTTCGAACTCATTTCTTTTCTTCTTTGGCCATCTTCTTGGCTTATTTGAGCTTGGTAACCTTTAATATGAGAGATATAGTTGATCCATGTCCCATAAGACTTTGCAATTGTTTGGATTTTCTTTTAATGATTGCCTCTTTTAACCTGTGAATCTGATCCTTAGTAATTGTTTTGATGTCCTTTTTTTAAAAATCCTTATAAATCTATGGTAGCTATAAGTTAAAGATCCATTTCTTCTCCTCCTTATGAATCAATAACTTCTTCTTCCTCAATGATCATAGGTTCTTCTACTAGGTTGATTTGTTGCAAAACAATGTCCCGTGTCTTGCGTTGTTTGAGCTCTTTGTGATTGATATTTGGGGTGTCAAAACTAGTAATCTCCTTGATTTCTATTCCTTATTCCTTGGGTGTTGGATTCTCCTCATCCTCATGAACTTGATTAAGAGTGGAAAATCTATTGTTAGTGAGAATAACTTTGGGGGTCTCATATGCAATGGGTTTCTTACCCAATTTCCTTTTGTTGCTGACTTTGACAAAACCCTCGGGATCAGTTTCTTCAGAAGCCTTAGCTAGTTGATGAAAAGAGACACCTCATCTGGTCTCTTCTCCTTTATCCACATTTAGGCAGCTTCAATAAACACAAGGATGCTCTATAAGCCTAGAATGAGGTTGTCCAAGGATCATTTATTCTTCTTAATCTTTGTCTATATCCCTCTTATAATATTCTCAGTTCTATTGATACCCAAAGACCACATTATGCTTTCAAAAACACCACTCTCATATGTAAACACATATCCAACTATGATACAACATTCTTCTATCAAACTCGTCTTTCACAGCTATCCATTTCAACTATCGATCACATTTATGGATCGATCCTTCTCTCCTTCTCCATATACTGCTCTTTATTATGATCTGTGCGTAAAATGGTGGACATGCACTATTTCATCATAGTCCACTCTCCTCTAGGGAACCTAAATCTCTTGACCAATATCTAACCAAACAAGGAACTCACATAACACCACAGAAATAAACCCCGGGAGATTATTTCGTATTACCTCATGACCTCATGCTACTATGTTTGGCACTTAATTCTCTAGGTCTAGATCAACGCTCAGATTTAATCTCCTCATGAATGGATGGTCCTCATTCATTTCACAAAATCAACCAAGAGGCTTTATGAACTACTCATAAAATGTGATAAGATATGGATACGACACATGGGACAATCTCATCTTTTCATAGATCAACCTCGTCGATAAAGCTCGAGCATCTATCAACACAAATTGATCTACACAGTTGCTTTCTTTCCTGATGGATAGCTCTGAATTCTTGTTGGAGTTACTCTCACTGCCAATGATCTGATATAAAACCTACGGCTACATATGGCCTACAATCCAATGGTATGGATTGAATTTTAAGTTATGATCCAATGATCCACAATCGACCCCTAAATGATCAACGATTCTCGTGCGTCAATCCAATGATCCGATGGTCACAATTTCTTTTCTTCAGAGTTACACCTGCAACAAGGACTAGATCATCGATCCTTATAGTGATCGATGATCATTATATTATTTTCATAATAGTAATCTATCCTGATATCATCTCCTCCAAAGAGCTCCTTCGAATGGACTATTTCCCTTCGAACTCGATCAAAAGACTTACAATCACAACTAAACACAATATGTGGAGAGACATATATGAAGAGAATCAAAATATTCCTGACATATATGCTCATGAAAATAACCAAAGGATTAATCCACCATTCTATTGTAACACTTGAAACAAAGTGATTCTCCTTTCTTAATTAATCAGAACACATACTAATTTACATAAATTTACACGGGGAAACTCTATGCCTTCTTTGGCCTAAATTACATTCAATAGGCCTCTCTCTGTGGCATGATTTCCTCTCTGGATGGCCTCCCCTAATGAATTCAAGGATTACAATATTATACACACAAGTTTGAAACCAAACTTAGTTAATATCCTAACAATACTCAACTAACAAATCCCTAGGATCTCTTTAGATTCTCAAATCACTCAAAATATCTCTAGGATCACTCACTCATCCTAAGATATCTCTAACTTACTCAATATCTCATGTTCTCATACATTCAAGAACATTTATAATTCATTCCTCTCTCTCAATCTTAATTACAAAATTATTCTAGAATTCCCTAGAAACATAGGAAATTACAACAATACACACTTAGGGAACCAAGTCCCTAGTAAATGAAATACCCCCCAAGTCTAGTCAAATGAACTAGATTTTGGAAGCTAAAATTCTCTTGCATTAGACTCCTAAGGGAAAAAAATGTTCATGATCTCCTCATCATGAGTTCCAATTTCTGAAATTCCGCCCGGGTCCCATACTTTATATTGCTTCTTTCTTTTCTTGCTGACTTGCTACTTTGTTTCTGCCTGCAATTGTTCATTTTCCATGCCAATGTGAATATTATTTTCTTCAATATGCCTCTTCTAAGATACTCTCATCATCAAATTTATCATCATATCAATCTTCATTTTCAACTTGTCCTCTGCATGGTACATATCATTGTTGTTGTAATTTACGGCTCCCTTGCTGAACTTTATTGTGGTTGCTACATATTTCCTTCAGTTATATCTTTAGGATTATTAATCTCATCTTCCCTTATGCCCCTTTAGATTAACACCTTGCTCTGTTTCCTAAAATCAATTTGATTTAGGTCTGCAATTCCCCCATAGTATGCATTTTTTACATATTTAGCCAACCATTCCTCCATATACTTCATCCCATCCTCAAAGTTTATCAACTCTAAGTGTTGAATTTGAGGTATGTATTCTTCAAGAAATAGTTCAGGTTCTATTTCTCTAATCACCATTTCATGTTCATCACTTCCTTCTATGCCAACATCCTTCAATTTAATTTGAGAGTTAAAATTTACCTCTTCCTCATTAGGTACTAAAAACACTTTTTCTTCATTGCTAGGCACTTGTGAACATGTCTTCTCTTTGGATGTACTTTCCTATTTCCCTGACTCAGGTCCTTCCAACAAATTTTATAGCAACAATAGCTCTTCTTCAAAATCTATTAGCACTATATCTGAGTGCTTCTCTTCAACCTTCCTTTGGCCATTGTCTTGAGCCATCTCTTTATTTCTTTCTGCAACAACAAATTTCTGTAGCTATCCTTCAACAATATATTTGGAAAAAATGTGTAGGGGATCTCCTTTGGATATCTTTATGAGACATTGTGGTCTCATCCTCCATCAGAATGGACTTTTGATCCTGTATTCTTTCAATGGTTTGATACATTTATTTTTCTTCCTTCTTCTTCATGATAATTTCAGATGGTTTTCCATAAGATGCAAATCCTGCAACCACACACAAAATTTCAGATTTAAAAATATTAGGCTCTCTGGCATCCTTTGATTTCCTTGTCAGTATATACCCTTGCTGAGATGAACTCTCCAAATAGTTCATGAGACTTCCCACAAGTCTCTCATCTTCTTCATTCTCCTCTTGAAGTATTTCTTCTTTCTTTGGTTCACAATAGTGAGCATTTTCTTCTGTCGATGGTCCCAATATGAACTTAGCTCCTCTAATTTCCTCCTTCTTCACCCAAGCACTCAATATGTGCTCCAAGCTCCTCAATATTTTCCTCAACTGTTTCTCAAACAATTGCATCATTGGCCACTTGACCTTCTTCACTTTCCATCCTCGTCTCTGGTTCTCTATAATCTTCCTATGTAGCAGTTTTGCTATGTAATTGAGTTGCATATTCATTTCATCCATCTCTTGGTCAATTTGCTCTTGAATCATCTTCTTTATGCCATTTACCTTGGCACATTTCTCTCCTATAATGTGTATTCCCTCTAAAACTATTCAATGACCATCAATAGACATTGTCTGCATCTCCCTTGTGAACTTTACTGTGTCCACTTATGGAATGCACTCAAGCCCCCTCTTAGAAAGTTCCATACCTCCTACTTGATATCTCACCAAGCTTCTTCATAGCCTAGTCTATTGGTATTCTTGGTTCTCTCTCTTAGAACCTCTTGAGCAATCTTTGTTCCTCTTGGATTCTGCAGTTCTCACTTCTTCTCTTGAGAACATTCACTTGTCCTCTGTTGTTCCAACCTTCAGCTAGAATTCTTCAATGTTCTTTCCACAATTCTCTCCCAGAGCTCACATGCTCTTCTCATGCATTTAGGAACACAAATGGTTCTCTATTACAACCTTCTAGCCATCTGTTGCTATTAGTTTCTTCTTCTACCTACATTCATAAGTCTTCATAACCAGAGTTAAATTATAAAACAAAACCCATTACCTGCAAGATCTATTCATGATATTGACTTCCACACTCATTGCACTTGAATGGCACTCCCTGTCACAATGTTTTTGCAGTTTTTTCATGCACTTTTCTATACATTCTCCCCTCTGTATCAATCTAATTCTCTGTTGAATGCAACTCCATTTCATATTTCTAAGTTCCCCACTGTATCCTTGCTCCCAAACATTCAAACGAGCAATTTAATTATCTCTGATACCACATGATGAAAAGAGACACCCCATCTGGTCTCTTCTCCTTTACCCATAGTTAGGCAGCTTCAATAAACACATGGCTTCTCTATAAGCCTGCAATGAGGCTATCCAAGGATCATTGCTCCCTCTTAATCTATGGCTATATCCCTCTTATAATATTCTCAGTTCTATTGATATCTAAAGACCCCATTATTCTTTCCACAACGCCACTTTGATCTATAAACACAGGTCCAACTCTGATACAACATTATTCTATCAAACTCTCCTATGACAATTATCCATTTCAACTATCGATTGCATTTATGGATTGATCATTTTCTTTTTCTCTCTATACTGCTCCCTATTCTGATCTGTGCGTAAAATGGTGGACATGCACTATTTCATCGTAGCCTCCTCTCATATAGAGAATAGCCCCCTCTCATATAGAGAACCTCGAGCTCATGACCAATATCTAACCAAACAAGGTGCTTACATAACACCACAGAACTAAACCCCAGGAGCTTATTCCTTATTACCTCATGACCTCATGCTACTGTGTTTGGCACTTATTTCTCTAGTTCCAGATCAACGTTCATATTTAATCTCCTTGTGAATGGATGATCCTCGTTCATTTCGCAAACTCATCCAAGATAATTTATAACCTTCTCACAGAATGTGATAAGATCTGGAGATGACACACAAGATGATCTCATATTTTCATAGATCGACCTCACCAATAAAGCTCGGGAATCTATCAATGTGAATTTATCTACATTATTTATTTATTTCCTAATGGATGGCTCTCATTTCTTGTTGGAGTTACTCTCACTGCCAATGGTCCAATATATGAACTATGACTACATATGGCCTGCAAATGTCTTGAACCTGCACATAATAGATCTAGCTAGAAAATACTACACACATTTGCAGAGAGAAATTGAGAAATAAGAAGAAGTAGAGAAATAATAGAATAATTCTCATTAACCGTATTCCACACTCAAAGAGTGAATAATTTACAATATATATAGGCTACATGAGTAACTAATGTGTCATAGTAGTGATCTAGAGAGATATAGACACTCACTGATAGACACTGGAGTGAACTGCCACCTATTCCTAGTTAATTGATCCATGAAATCATCAGTTCACCGAGACACATGTGTAGAAGTGAGAGAGACACATGCAAATCCTGGTGATAAAATCGAGGTTTCCATGCATGAGTGACTTCCACTAGTCTAACTAAGTGTAACTGAATATGAACTGAAGAGGAACATCCTGTTTTGTAGGGAAATATTCTCTAGAGAGAATATTCTCATCTAAGGAATTGTTCTCAACATTGGAATGTAAAACTTTGGAAAATAATTATAGGTGAGTGTGTAATATCTCTAACACCCCCCTTGAAAACTACTAGGGTGTACATGATGAATGGGTCCCAACAAAAAAGGCCATGTTAGGTACCCATTGTACAATGCATATAAGAATGAAACATTGAAAAAAATGAGGAAAGAGGGAAAAACCCCCCTCAAATTACAATGCATAAAAAAAATGAGAAAGAACAAAAAAACAGTTGCTAAGCAACCATGTCCTTCACTCCAAGAAGACCTCGCAACTGTGCAAGTTTGTTCTCGTTGAAGATTTTGTTGAAGATGTAGATGTTTGCACATATATTATGAAGTAGATGCACCATTGATATGTACATACATATCCACTTTCTCTTCTTGTAATGAAGAATATCCAAATAAATTTTGGATGAAACATTGAAAACCGTGCAACCATTTCCAGGAAAATGCTGAAATTTTGTTGATTGTAAAATGACCATAACTTCACTTTATGGACTCCATTTTAGAAATTTTATTTATTTATTTTAAATTGGATATTTTTCCGAGAGGGATTCAAATATCCAATTTTTGCTGTAGGTTTTTCTCATAAAATATCATAATTGAGTCTGATGTGCGCGGCTCCCTTTTTGTCTCCTGAGATGCATGCATTGCACATGGAAAAGTGTCTACATGTGACCCATGAGATGCATGCCATATATATTCCACATGAAATTTAGAAAACAAATATGAAATGGAGTAGACACAATCTTCAATTAATGGAATACAAATTTGTGCAAATACTTTTGGAGAAGACTCTTCATAATAAGAGGCTTGATCTTTTGATGGCTTCTCTTCTGGCTCTATCTATTCAACCTCCTGGATGAAATCTTCACATTCTTCTTTGTTCCCGAATAGAACCTCCAATTTGGTTCATAATTCATTTGGAGTTGATTCTTGTGAGTCATCATATACTTGATGGAGAATTTCAGGAGAAATAAACCAGAGGATATGTCCTATGGCCATATCTTGTCTATTGAGAAAATCATTTTTCTCATCGGTGGAATTAGGATCTACTTCCGTATCCATAGTTATTTGGTACAAGCCTCTACATTTGAGCATAAGCATAATTTTTGGCTTCCATTCCAAATAGTTGTGAGGCGTGAGAAGTATTGTTGGTGAATAATCCATCTTTGTTGCATTCTTCAATATTCAGTACCTGCAAAAATAATTTGGTGTAGATTTTTCTTAGCGGTCCGTCAACTATGATACCATGTAAATGTGTTGAACTTGCACAAAATAGGTCTAGCTAGAAAATACTACACACATTTGCAGAGAGAAATTGAGAAAGAAGAAGAAGGAGAGAAAGAATAGAAGAATTCTCATTAACCATATTCCACACTCAAAGAGTGAATAATTTGCAATAGATATAGGCTACATGAGTAACTAATGCACCATACTAGTGATATAGAGAGATCTAGACACTCACTGGCAAACACTGGAGTGAATTGCTACCTAGTCCTAGTTAACTGATCCATGCAATCATCAATTGACTGAGACACATGTGTGGAAGTGAGAGACACATGCAACTCTTGGTGATAAAACCAAGGTTTCCATGCATGATTGACTTCCACTAGTCTATCTAAGTGTAACTGACTTTGAACTGAAGAGGAACATCCTGTTTTGTAGGGAAATATTCTCTAGAGAGAATATTCTCATCTAATGAATCGTTCTCAACACTGGAATCTAAAACTTAGCAAAATAATTATAGGTGAGTGTGTAATATCTCCAACATGGCCTATGATCCAATCATATGGATTTAATTTAAGTTATGATCCAATGATCCAAACTTGACCCCTAAACGATCAACAATTTTTGTGCATCGATCCAATGATCTGACGATCACAATTTATTTCCTTCATGGTTACACTTGCAATAAGGACTGGATCATCGATACTTATAGTGATCGATGATCATTATATTAGTTTCATA
>JASDQU010502719.1:89411-117177 GCA_032191745.1 Picea mariana | reverse complement strand
GAGGAGCAAGGAAAGATAGGTAACTTGTTTTTTAATGTTATTTAATTTTTAATTTCTTTTATATATATCATTTTTATATGTGTATATAATACTGAATTTAATGTATCTATTATGTACAGATGTGGGACCAGTGTAGCCGTCAGATTTCTCAAGGACTCGATGACGTCCTCGACTAGAGGTAGGACCAGCAGCAGTTGGGGGACCAGCTGACGCAAGGGGACCTCCAGCCGGAGAGGTTGAGAGGGTTTTGAGATGAGTGGAGCACAACCTCACTGTGCTCACTCGCACAATACCCATGGTCGAGATCGAGGATCTCCCGCCTTCCATGTAGCCTCATGTAGTGGGGGTGCCATGGACGTGGGTCCAACTCTTCCGATATTTAGCCAACGTCATCGTTCATTATGGCAGGGCCAATAGTCCTCGATATTAGATAGGCTAGACATTTGATGTGCCGAGGGAACCATTGTACATATATTTTTTGAGGGCATAAGCCCAACGATGTATATTGAACCTTATTTTTGAGGCGCTCACGCCCACCTATGTACTCGTGACACTTTTGATATATATATATATATATATATATATATATATATACATCTTATTTGTCTTATGGATCACATTTTTTTTACAAATGTATGTACATGTGTATGTGTGTGCTTCTCTTTTTATGTGTGTGCAACATGACAATCTAATATGTGATGTTAGAGCATATGTCATGTGATTAAATCTCCTAGGAACATGGATATACGTAATGTAATCAAAGTAACGTTCTAAGAGACATGCCCTAAGAAAACGTTGGTGCAAAGTAGGATCATAAACGCATTAAACTCCATTTAACTGGGACACAACCAGTTGAGCATCTAAGTAGACCCGAAGGTGTGAAATGTCATGCGACAAGGCGTTACGAAGAAACTCTATCACTGCAATGTATTCGACGACATTGTTTGTAGCGTCACCTAGACAAATACCTATGGAAGATAGAAATTGGCTTCCAGGTGTGAAAATCACCCAAGTTGAGGAAGCAAGCCTCCGAGTGTGTCTTCTAGCGTCGTCTGTGAACCCAAATTGCACCTATGATTCACTTGACATCTGCCGCAATGAAAAACAAGACATAAATAACTACACATCCACAAAACAAAAAAGACAAAAATTGTATAAGAAACTATACATATGTACCAGAAGTCACCCAGATGACCAACCTAAGAGTAATACTTCTTGAGGTAGAGCCCATTTCTAGGATCCACCAAGGCATTTACTTCAAACTCAACCAGACGGTAAGCACCCTTCTTCAAGATCTCTTTCAAAATGAACGGTCTAAACCACATGGGTTTGAACTTGCCTTCCCCTAGGGGATCTTTGTCTTGATCATAGACCAAGACAATATTGCCTTCGAAGAAAATATGAGGATGAACGGATCAATCATACTGACACTTGACTCGTTTCTTATGAGCCTCATTGGTTGAGACTGCATCATGATGTTTCTCATTGAGCTTCTCGAGATATAGTAGGCGTTCCTCAAGCAGTGAAGTGTCTGACAGTAGTTCCACTGCCAACTTTAAATAAGGGATTTGACACTCAATAGGTAAGACTGCTTCCATCCCGTATACAAGTTGAAAAGGTGAGAAATCGGTGGCAGTCTTTACATACGTTTGGTAGGCTCGCAATGCTGAGTACAACATCAAATGCCAATTTGACTTGGAAAAATTGATAGTTTGTTGAAGAATAGTTTTGAGAGACTTATTCACAGCTTCAACCTCACCATTCTCTTGTGGGTAATAAGGTGACAAATGTTCTTGCCTCAACCCAATATTTGATGTTAACTCAGAAATCATTTTGTTTTTGAAGTGACTTCCATGGTCAGTGACAATCTCCTTCGGGATGTCGAACCTTGATATTATCTAATTAAAAATTAAAAGACTCGTTGTTTCGCTAGGAATTTTGGAGATATCTATGGGAATCGTTGTAGTGATACTCTCCATATTACCCTCGACATAAACTGTGTGCGTAACTAGAGGATTAATATGACAAGACCTATCTCCATTTACGGTCGAAAAAAATTTGCCCACCTCTATTCTCCTTAACTCTGGAAGAAAGTAAGATCTATGATTAAGATCATCCCAGGGTCTGTCTGGACCAGTCAATGCCTCAATAATTGCCTCGTTAGAGGGACAGACTGGGTCTAAAGGATCTGTAGTGGCAAGAGAACCTTGAGCCCAAATAGGCTCGAAGACTGGATCCAACTCCTATGGGGGATTCGAATCGGGGTTGGTCGAAGTTTTCTGAACAATGTTGTACGCAACCTTAGTGACAGACAAGGGCATGGCCATGCTAGGATGCCCTGTCCCTTCCATCGGATCCGATGGGGAAGGAAGAGTCCACAGATCGTGAAAGTAAGTCATTTGAAATGATGACACTTGAAATATTGTAGCCCTATTGTAGCCCTAGGCTGGTCGGGGACAGTCGATATAAATTTGGCATCACCAACAGGCGACGGGTAATCAAAAGTTCCCATCAATGATGGACACAAACCAACCCCTAAGTTGACAATGTCGGGCTATGGATTATCAATCATCGGGACCGTGGAAGTCCCTCATTAAGGGTCAGGATGGGAGAAGGACAACTGGTCAATGGTCACAATGTAGCCCTCGTGCGGAAAACACAAGACCTGAAAAACCGTAGCAACCACTGCATGCATTTCATAAGTCCAACAACTCCCTAACAACAGGTTGTAGTCGAGAGGTGCATCGACCACTTCAACTTTAGCGCACATGGTTTTTCCTCCCAACTGCATGAGGAAAGAAGGAATGGTTCCATGTGGTCTAAATGACCGACCATTAAACGACGTAAGCAACGTAGGCGACAGAGACAAACCAGGTTGGCCAATGGCCTTCCAACACACCAACGATATCATCCAAGTTGAGGCACCCTCGTCAACCATTGTAAAAAAGATGTTTCAAGTAAAATATTGTGTGGTGTAAGCCACTACTATCTAAAATGCAACGTGGTAAGGAAGACGAAGTTTCAAGTCGATTGGATCAAGAAAGATCGCTCTTGGTTTACAAGTCTCTGTTGATCCCAAGGTGGATAACAAAGCCTTTCTTTGCGAAGGAAAACTTTGGAGGACTTCCAAAGTAGACATCGCGTAAGGGGTTTGTGCCAAATCTTCCACAACGAAGTAGTTCTAGGCATCCCTTGCACTCATATTATGAGAATCCTTCTTGAACACACCTTTCAGGATGTGAATCATCATTTTTCCCATCGTCTTCTCAATCTGGAGAGGAGTCGGTGAGTTTGTGGCTTCTTTGACCTTTTCGACAAACTCCGACATTCCATAATTTCGAGCCCTGGTCGCTATATTAGCCTCGGCTTTCATCATGTAAACATTTGTGACCATGTTATTACTGTTAGTCGCAGGGGGTCCCTAACTACCCCCTTCTGCACTCGAGGATGCTGAAGCTTGAGCCATGTTTTTCCCATGTGGAAATGGGTTCATCAACACAACAGGTTGTAGTTGCGCCAATAGCTTCTCTGCTTCTGCAAGTCGAGGGACCAAATGAGTCGGGTGGTCCTCCATGCAAAGGTTACACAGATACTTCGACTTCCTCTTCTCTGTTTTCCCCCCACCAACATTATTAGTATCCTTGTTTTCCCCTTTACCCTTCTTGTTCTATTGTTTCTTCTTCCTTTCAGGCTGTTGGTTGGCCTTAGAGTTCGTCGACTACACATTGTGTACGTCCAACGTTTGGGTAGGGGGAATAGCCAAACCTGAGGTCTGGCTGGCCACAGTCTGTTGTATCGACAAATGTTGCAATTGATTTGACAAAAGATCGATGGAATTTCCTTGTGCTAAGCCGAAAATACCATCGGCATTGGGTCCATACTTTTGATTGGCCTTATCGAGAATATACCATGGTACATCTGGAAAAATATCATAGAGCATGTCGAACAGAGAGTAGATGAGTTCAAGATGATGCGCTCTCATTATCGCCTCCTCCCCTAAAAACACTCTAGAAGTTGCTACATCCTTGGATATGCACAGCACCAAAGACTTCAGAAACCACTCCAGCAAGAAATCTGGAGGGACCTGGACCTTAATCAATCTCTTTTGATGTTTCCATTCTCAGATATGATCGAAGATATGGTCGGCTTTGGTCTGCTCAAAGTTGGCCAGCAATTCGGTGCAGGCATTGTATCTCACGGGTAACTGGAAATGGTTCAAAAATACCATCTCCAAGTCATTAAAGTAAGAATACCTTGAGTGGTCGAGCTCAATATACCATTTTGTGGCACCCCCTATAAGAGTGCATTGGAAAAGGCACAATTGGACGAAGTTGTCTTGCAGTGAGTTTGACGAGCACCATAAGTGAAAGGTTGTCACATGATCACCTAGGTCTTTGCCAGGCTTGCCTTCAAATTTAGGAATATCTAAGGGAAAATTAGTCGGCATGGGGAGCCAACGTGGATTGTGACAAATTGGGTCATTGAGTAATCTCGACAAGTCTGGCAGATGTAGTGTTGCCCGAAACGGTAGTTTAGTTTGAGTACTATGTACAGGAAAAGAGGGTCCTGGAGTGTGACTAGCACCAGGTTGCCAGGAAAAGTTGGACTGTTGTCCAGGGTTTTGGTAGAAACCATGGCCTTGATGAGTGTACATAACTTGTGTTTGTTGGGATATCATCGGCTAACTCTCGTAATTGGACGAGATAGCTTGCGTGAGGATTTCTCCCTGCGTTGTGTTCCAAGGATTTTGGAAGGGGATGCCCTCAGTCGATCCGAGGGAATGGGTACGGAACCTTGCCTAGGGTTCCATTGTGCATGGAAAGGGTTGCTCCTGACTAGCATACCTTGCGAGGGAACTGGTCCTTTCCAAGGATTCCAAATACCCTGAGTGGAGAAAACTCCAGTTGTCGCTCCCTGTGCGGGAATAGTACCCTTCACCAGGTTCTGTTGCACAAAACCGGGGTTGCCCCTAGCCGAGACAGCATTTGAACCCAAACACGTCGAACAAATATAATGACATGGATCCCACCGGTGTTGTGTAAGACAAAGGTCCTAAACTGCCTGCTCCAAACATGTTGTAATTAGCAATCGACCCGATAGGTTGTTGGAAAGCACTATCGATCAAGGGAGATGGAGGAGGTATATGACCTCCACCGTAAGGGATAGCATTGAAGGGGATTGAATCACCCTTGGTGGACCCTTGCACGGGATCGTTTTAGCTTCTTACCCCCAGACCCATGGTTTTTAAGGTGGAGTAGGTAAGAACCAAGTTCGAATGGAGGGCTCGTCACACTCTGAGTAAAAGGAACAATGGTCGTCGTCGATGTCGGTATCAGACCACTACCCAAAGTAGAGGGAGTTGAGACCACCGTGGTCCGTATTGGAGAAGGTGGGAGAGGAGGCAAGATTCCCCCTACGTTTGTAGCCGAAACGAGAGTATGAGGACTCCCAGACGAAGTAGAAATATTTTATCCCATTGTCGCTTGTAAAACTAACTGGCACTCGGAAGGTGTCACCTCAAGAGGCACAACTTGTACCAAGATCAGTGCCGAAAAGTCGGTGATCGAAGGGTTGGTTGGCTTGAGAGATTCTGCCTCAAGATCAGAAATGGTAGGTTCCTCCAAAGTTGAATAGTCTCCTCGCAGAGTAGGCTTGGGCACATTTTCCTGCGTCTCGGTCGCTTCGAACGACCCTTGTTGGTCAAGTCTTCGCCATAACAGTGGTGGAGGTGGCTCCAATGGAAATGATGATAGACCTTGAAGCCTTCATGACCAACGGAGATGTTGATCTTCCACCTTGTGATATGATCAACTGACACAGTAAGGCTTAACTAGTGTTTAAACACCAAGCACACACTAAAAAAATTCCTATAGAAAAATCAAGCAGTCAACTATCTAGAAGGAAGGATAGTTATGTCAATCAACACTAGAGAAACTAATTGGTGTAAGTGCAACTCGAACACGGAAGCACCCTCCAGGTATACTCTGCGAAGCGTGATCCTACATCTACCCCAGGTACCATGGTATACCCCCGCAGTCACCCGTGTAAGTCCCTAGAATATGGGCAACTAAGTTGCCAGCTCACAGTTAGTCACCAGGCGGGTACAGTCGACAGTCAGGCGGATCGCAATGAGCAGGATAACAAGTCCGAAACCTATCAAGGGTATCAAGATAAAATGGCCTGGAAGACAACAAAGGATCTCTAATGGATTCAAGGTCCACGAAGCTCCATAGGCAAATTCAATCGGTAGTACTCCCAAGACAAATCCTCAATATGTGTTCCCCACTACGTTCAGTCTGGTTTTGGAGGGGTTATCTCCGCTGCCTTTCCTCACACGACCTCGTGTTTATCTCCTATGTTAGAGGGGGGTCCCAGATAAATTTTACGACACTGGACTTAAGAACTGCTTAACTCAAACTCCAGTGTTTGATTTAACAGCCTTGAAGAGTTTCCTCTCCAACCTAATTCAAGGCCCTAACCCTAAACTAGTTGGTTGACCCTACAAACAGAAAAACTCTAGTTTATTTTAGATTAAGCATTCTTTTTAAAGTATTTATTTACTCACAGGGATATGGTGGTGAAACTCATGACGTTATAACGAGACGAAAAGAGGAGAAAATTAAAATACTTGAAAGCAAAATTACTTCAAATTGAAAAGAAAATATTTATAACTAACTCTTTGTTACTCAACTTTGCTTAACTAAAAGAAAACCTAAAACCTATTTTCACTTGACTACAAGCTACTTATGCTTCAAGAAAAAAAGAAAGAACTTGAAAAACAGACTCTTTTTCCTTTTTTGCAAATAACCAACTCTAACAACTTTACCAAACTGAAAAGAATTTTTTTTTTTTTTAATTTCCTTAAAGAGAAAAACTGAAATAAATATTTTTATTTTTTCAAAGAAAATAAAAGGGGTAAAAAGAAAACTAAAACAAGACTGAAACAAATCTTTAGCCCACTGTAGATCGCAGGGAATCAATCAAGAAACCAAGAAGGCAAATCTACAATTCAACAACTTGCTTAAAACCCTTTTAAAAGTAAACACAAGAAAATCAAGAAGACAAGTAAACTGAACTCTAAACCCAGGCAATGGCTATAAACAAAGACTCTAGATTGATCCAAGAAACCTTGAGAAGTGTGAACCTCAATCAGGAAAGAGCCAAACTCCTTCTTTTTCAAAAAATTTCTTGAAACAGAGATGCGGGTTGTTGCATCAGCAACTTGCGTATGTACGCGGATTGTTTACTGAGCAGAGCGCGTATGTACGTGGACTGACTCAAGACAAGGCACATACACCTATGTATCTTTCCAAAAAAAGGAAAAGATCAGACAGTCTTACAGGGCAGGGAAAACTGGTATTGCACCTGAAGGTGACCAGAATCCCTTGACAGACTCAGAAAACTCAAAGAAACTTGAAATGCAGATAAACCAATCAAACAACCCAAAATCCCTTAAAAAAAACTAGAGGCTTCCCCAATATGGTTGCCAATTCTGCTAGCGGGAAAACCCCCCCTTTAACTACACCAAGGTTCACTATGTAGACAGAGCGAATAACCATCTAAAAGCTAATCAATTCTCTATACTACCCCAAACATACCAAAACTAATATAAAGAAAGAAAAGAGAGAAGAGATTGGGCAACTATACCTCTAATCCCACGTCTGGTGATGATCTCCGCGTGCTTGGAAGTTCCACTGACTGCACGTCTCCTTCCAGGGCTGACCTGCATCCAAAGATAGGAAAACAAAGAACTGCAAGCATGATATTCCATATATAAGTTAGGGTTATATGTTAGAATCTCAAGTATAAATCAATAAAAGTACTCAAGACACCATCATTTGGGACAGGAAAATGTGATTCTTTTATTCATAATACAAAGATTATACCTTACAATATGAGTCGGCTATCGTTCTATGAACCTGGTTCAGGCTCCTCTTTACCATGCTCCAAGTGCACCTTGTATGAAATTCTTCTCTCAACCTTCTGATCTCTTCTATGGAAGGGAATGGGCTGAATGGAGGAAGAAGGGGTTAATGAGGGTATGCTAAGGCAATTTCTCACAAAAGGAAGCAATATCTTGGGCAAGGAGGGGAAGTGAAATCGGGAAGAGTTTCATTGTTCTTATGCTTAGGTATGAAATGAGACCCCAACACCTCCTTTTATATGCCAAAATGATGGTTATTTGGTTCTGTGACGAGCTATAGCAGGTGGATTAGTTGGGAAACCTCCAATATCCTGTGAATTTCAACGAATTCCTTGCAACTTTTTATTTTTTGCAACTTGTGCAAGCATTCGCGGGCTGTAATGGTGCAACATGCGTATGTATGCAAGATGTAGTGGTGAAGCAAGCGTATGTACGCGGACTGTAATGGTGCAGGGTGCCTACATCTTCCAAAAAATGGTTTTTTAAGAAGAGCTTCTCAATAGTGCTTTGGCAAAAAATGCAAGTAAGAGGGCCAAGGCCAAGGACATGTATGCATGTGTAGGGAAATTTAGGGCTATAACACTTATACATGACTCTTAGAAATGTTTTAATATAATAGTTCTATAATAATAGAATAAAGTTTTATCATTTGCTGAAAATTATATTGCTAGTCACCATCATCATATGTTGCATGTAAACGCATTGTTATAAAGTTTCCCTAAGTTATAGTTAGTGGTTGAATATTGAAGTGTAAAAGAGGACAACAACAAAATTAAGTTATAGTTAAAGTGAGAGCCACATCCGTGATGGAGTAATAGTGTTGCACAAAACGATTGGCATGAAGCCTCACAAAGCTTCACGTCATTACTTCTATGTTTGTTTTAATTCTTTTCAGCTAATTACGATGGGTGTAAAAATTTATAATTTTAAATCAATTTTATTTATGTGATAAATAGTTTTCAAATCACATAAAAAATGTCAAATCAATGGTAAGCATCAATCAAAATTAAAAAATTTAATTTCAAAAATTTGAAAACTATTTTAATTTTTTCAAAGAGTTCTTTTAATAAAAATATATAGAGACATTAATAATAATAATAATAATAATAATAATAATAATAATAATAATAAAAGTCAAAACATATCGAATTAGAAGCCATAATAACATATTTTAACATTTATTTACTTTTAAAATAAATTTCTTTTTTATTTATTTATTTTAATAATCAATTTTTAAATAAAAATTATTATTAACTTTAATCGATAAACTTCAAAAAATAAAATTAAAAATAACAATTTAAATTAAAAAAGCAGTCTTGTTATTCAAATTTGATCTGAGTCTACATACTACCCATTACACGATATAGCCATGAAGGATAGTATTTGTTTTAAAACCCAAAATAAATTTCATTAAAGATTCATGTGAGTTTTATTTCTAGGATATATTCCAAAGAAACTCGGGCTTTACACTTGTCATTCTCCACCCAGTAGATAAAGTTTTTAGTGACACCTTTAAACAATGTTAATCGATGTATTTGGAAAGTAAATATTAAAATCGTAAAAGTTACATAGACGGCCGATGATGACATCTCCCAATGAAGTTTCAACAAGCTTCCAATGTCTCTCACGAGTGTGCTCTGGTAGGACCGATGAGGGATTTACTGCCTGATTTGATAGATGCACGGATGTCAGTAACCTCATCATACCATCTTTGGAATATGCAACACTTAGATACCCAATTAATACTCTGATCTTACAGATGTATGCCTGGGGACTTACTAAGAGATTGACTAAACCATCCAGGAAATGGCCTATGAGGCGATTTTAGGGATATGGTCAGGAGGAGGGGATGCTTAGAAATTTGGTGTCATTATCTCTTTATCCACAGAGAGAAATGGGCCTCTATGGAATAGATAGGGACCACTTTCACATACCGAATTGTTGATGGCCTGGTCTAGGTGGGAATTGAACCCCAATGTCTTTCTCACCCTTGTACCTTTAAGCTCTAAAGAATTTCGTTTTTATTCATAAATATGTCTAGTCTATGATCTACTGTTGGAGTAGTAAGGCACTGAACCCCTTAAGCACGGTAACTTAGGGTCTCCACCTTTACATTATTCTAGGTATCTCTCTTGATTGATTTAGTACTTTTTTGTTTTTGAGTGCAGCCTATTCTGGTTCTATTTCAAATGTTTAAGTCTCACAGGTTTATAAAAATGGGTTTGTACACTCTTGTTTTATTTATGAAGAAGCTATTATCTAATACTATTCTAGTTCTATTTCAAATGTTTACATCTCATGAGTTTATAAAAATGGGTTTGTACACTGTTGTTTTGTTTCTGAAGAAGTTATTATCTAAATTGTCTTAGTTTTGGCAGAAAAACTCACATCGAGCTCGATCTCAGGTTTAATTAACAGAAGGAGAAGAATATATGTAAGAATCAGGGAGAACTAATCACCTGCCACCATTGGATGCATTTTGAATTTTTGCAAGATCATTAAACTCTTTAAATCATGTATTTTTTAACATTTTATAAATTCATATACTACCAACGGTATCATGTCTCTAACTTCTTCCTGTAATGATTATGATATGCATAATTGTTTTTTTAACCATTGTCCTGTATTTTTTTTATCATTATTGTGAATGCACTAAGGATTTATATAGAGCACCAGAAATGTTGAAAACTCATCTCAACAAACGACTTGGAACGATAGAGTGCAAGAGCTCGAATCGAATTTGGAAAACATTCAACAATGGATATGGATCAAAATAAGAGTTTCTCTTTACCTTTTTGGCATTTATTTGACACCTCCTAGTTTATCATATTTTTGAGTTGGACTCGTTGGGTTGCAAACAACCAGTCAGGAATGACTCACTTCCGACAAACTTGAATACCCTACTTGGGACCAAGTTAACTCAGCTTGGAAGCAAAGCGGACCAGAGTTTGACTTGGTCGACTTGGTATTTTTTTCAAGTATACTTGAAATACATCCAAAGATAATTTATAAATGGCAAAATTTCTGGTGAATTCATAAAAAAAATTCCTCTATGGTAATCTTTGCAAATTTAGAAAGAATGCAGTTGTGGTAATGCAAGCAATCTAACCATTGTCCCGAGTTAGAAGGAATGCAGTTGCATGTTAGCTTTTTTAATAGAGGTTTGGGACAAGTCAAATATGTATGTGACTAAAAAAAGAGGACAAGCAACCAATCTTGCATAGAGGAGGAAACCACTAGAAGAGAGACTGGAGCAAGGTTGAGCCAGACGAAAGATGCTTGGAATGAGAGATTGTATCTAATATATGAAGAAAATTGTCCCTAAACAGTCATCCATCATCCAATAAGTATCTTTTTCTCATTGGATTTACCTTTGAAACACGTAGCCAAGGTGATATGGAGAAAGTGGGATCAAATGGACCCGAACAATGGAGCTCCAACATATGAGTACCTTCTTAGAGTGTTGTTTAGGGTGAAAAATCCTATAACAAAAAAACAAATAAGCATCAACCTACAAGGAAAAACCCAGTATGTACATCATGCTCCATGAAAGAAAAACCATTCGTTGATAGGGACTGAAAATAAATTAAGAGAAATGTTAAAAAAAAGGTCTTTGCCTGCTAATTGATTGATTTTGTTGGGTCGCACAGGCTCTGTTGTCCCTATGTTGTTCCTTCCCCTCCTTCATCGGGTGGGCTCTTCTCTCTAACCGATGAGCACATGTATAAAGAGGAGTGATGGAGTGATGGACCAAAGATAAGAAATGTCAAAGGCAAACACATTTACAGGTTTTTTAAAATAGGGCAGGGATCTACTACATGTCACACACATGGTGAAGTTGTTGCATGTCACACACCTGGTGAAGTTGGTGCCACTAATATATGCATGTAAAAAAAAATGGGATATGGACTATGTTCTATTGCAGTCCAAACATTAAATGTTTGGAACTAATGCTAACCTTCAAGTTAGCATTAATTCTCCTTGCAATATATCTACTTTAAATTTATCGTATGTCCTAAGTTTTCGGCCAAACATTTCCTCTTGCCTCATATCTTGCCTCGATATGAGACCAAATAAAGCCTCAAAATTTCTCATTGGTCGAGAAAAAGCATTGTAAAAGTTTGATATGAAGAGAAAAAGTGTAAGACAAATTATATGATTAAATTTTGGTTAAAATATTTGATTTGTGTGCTGAAATAATGCAAAAAGGGAAAATGGTTACAATAGTCCCCACTACCTTGGGGAAAGGACTAATAACTCTTTGAATCATTTACAAGGAGGAGACATGAAAGATAAACATTTCTTTTACAATTGATTGAGATACTCGAAAAAATAAAATCTACTGCTTTGCAATCCATTACACAAGAATTTAACAATTGAACCCTTTGTTATTGCTTTGCTACCCATATTTTTTTCAAATCTACTACTTTGCTACCCATATTTTTTTCCAGATGTGGAATAGGATCCAATTACATGTTCATGTGATGACTCAATTTCACTAATCATTATATATTTTTGAAAACCATGTTGCATTATGAAATTACTTCTAATATCAATTTTACAAAGGTATTTATATTAAAAGTCGACAACATAAGATAATTATGTTCACTATAAACACAGAATCAAGAAACAAATGCCAATTGCACATATAAATATGGGAGGCATGGCATCTACATATACATTATTAGAGAGATGGAATTATGAATCTTATGGTAAATTTTTCATGGTGCCCCCTCTCCACTAAATTTGACAATATTTATGCTAACTTATTGTCACAACACCTTTTGACAGGTATCTGACATATTTTCTTACTATAATAATAATAATAATAATAATATATTTTTAAGGTCACGACCAAGCCAGACACTAAATTTGTGTATGATACCCCCTTGTTTTTGGGACAAGGAACCCCCTCCACACAACGATTTGACTGCTAAAGTCTACAAAGGTATACATACCCTACCCACTTTTGGATTTGAACCGACCTCTTAGGAGGAAACACATGTTTTTAACCATTAGATCCACTTAGGTTGTATAATTAGGACCACTCAGAAGGTATGTATAAAAACATACCTCTACGACATGTGATCGCGTTTGTAACAATTTTTCTAATAACATAGAATACGTGATATAATAGGAGATTCCATATGCAATCAAATATGTCCATCAACGATAATCTGGGAAAGAGAGTTTTTTCAACAATACAAATATTGTTGAAAANCCACATGGCGACTTTGTCACTTAGCAAGCCATGCATGGATAATAAAGGATGTGTAATTGATTTGATGATTAAAATCAATTGGGAATTCAAATAATTACTAGTAATTTACAATAGTCTAAGTAGTGATGCCAGTAATTACTATTGTCTAAGTATTGATTTTGCATGTCGTTCCTAGAGTGCATAACCTATGGTGGTTTTGGCCCAAGTGGCTCAAGGTTTGAAACATCTGGTACGTTTCTAGTTCGAGGGAAGCTCCAGACTATGAAGGAAGAAGTAGCAATGTTGATTGCTAAGGAGAGTTAGCACGCAAACATAGAGAGCCTTGGAGTGGGATGACCATGAATTGTTCTGAAGTGATTGCATTGTAACAAAAAGGGAGACAAAGACCCTCCTGAAAACAAATTCAATTGAATGGGTCTATGTGTTGTGCCTCTATAATTCACTACTCATTATGCTTGGATGCGTAATAACTCCTTTTAGATCAATTGTGTGCAGAACTCAAGTCCAATTATCTAGATTCATGGCCAGACTTATACAATACTAAGGATAGACTCTTTTGAAACCTTCGATATTGTATGGGGCGAGAACTGCAAAATTTTTGGCCATCCCAACAATAATATTCAAATACCATATTGGGAATATGCAACACTTAGATACCCAGTTACTGCTCTAATCTTCTAGATGTATGCTCATGGACTTACTAGGAGATTGGATGAATCATCCGGGAAATGGCCTATGAGGAGATTTTAGTAGTGATATGGTGAGGAGAGGGGGATCCTTAGCAATTTGGTGTCTTTTCTCTTTGTCCACGAAGAGCAATGGGCCACTATGGAATAGATAGGGACCACTTGCACATATTGAATTGTTGGCGGCCTTGTCTAGGTGGGAATCGAACCCTAGTTTCTTTCTCACCCTTGTACCCTTAAGCTCTAAAGAGCTTCGAGTTTATTCATAAATATGTCTAGTGTATGATCTACTGCTGGAGTAGTAAGGCATTGAACCCCTTAATCATGGTAACTTAGGGTTTCCAACTTTACATTATTTTGGGTATCTCTCTTGAATGCTTTAGTTCTTTTTTGTTTATGAGTACAACTTATTCTGGTTCTATTTCAAATGTTTAAGTCTCACAGGTTTATAAAAATGGGTTTGTACACTCTTGTTTTGTTTCTGAAGAAGCTATTATCTAATCCTATTTTGGTTCTATTTCAAATGTTTAAGTCTCACGGGTTTATAAAAATGGGTTTGAAAACTGTTGTTTTGTTTCTGAATAAGCTATGATATAAATTGCCTTAGTTTTGGCAGAAGAACTCATGTTGAGCTAGATCTCAGGCATAGTTTACAGAAGGAGAAGCATATATGTAAGAATCAAGGAGAAATAAGCACCTTCCACCATTGGATGCATTTGGATTTTTTGCAAGATTATTATACTCTTTAAAGCATATATTTTTTAGCATTTTATAAATTCATATACTACCAGCGATATCATGTCTCTAGCTTCTTCTTGTAATAATTACGATATGCATAATTGTTGTTTTTCACTGTTGTTTTGTATTTCTTTTATCATTATTGTGAATGCACTAAGGATTTCTATAGAGCACCATAAATGTTGAAAACACATCTCAGCAAACGACTTGGAACGACAGAGTGCAAGAGCTCAACTCCAATTTGGCAAACATTCAACAATGGATATGGATCAAAATAAGAGTTTATCTTTGCCTTTTTGGCATTTATTTGACACATGTTATTTTATCGGATTTTTTAGTTGGACTCGTTGGGCTATGAACAACCGGTCAATACTGACTCACTTCTGGAAAGTTTGACTACCCTGCCCGGGACCAAGTTAACTCGACTTGGAAGTAGAGCAGACCAGAGTTTGACTTGGTCTTCTTAGTATTTTTTTCAACTGTACTTGAAATATATCCAAAGATAATTTATAAAAGGAAAAGCATTTCAGTGAATTCATAAAAAATTTGCCTCTGTAATAATCTTTGCAAATTTAGAAAGAATGCAACTGTGGTGATGCAGGCAATCTAACCATTGTCCAGAGTTAGAAGGAATACAGTTGCATGTCAAGTTTTATAATAGAGGGTTGGGACAAGTCAAATATGTATGTGACTAAAAAAAGAGGACAAGCGAGAAGACTTCTGCAGAGGGGACAACTAGAGGAGATACTTGAGCGGGATTGAGCCAGCCAAAATATGCTTGGAATGGTATATTGTATCTAATATATGAAGAAAATTGTCCCTAAACAGTCAGCCAACATCAAATGAGTAGCTTGCTCTTGTTGGATTTACCTACAAAGCACTCAACCAAGGTGAGATGGAGAAAGTGGGATCAAACAGACTCGACCAATGGAGCTCCAACATACGAGTACCTTCTTAGAGTGTTGTTTAGGTTGAAAAACCCTAAAAAAAAAAATTAAAAAAAAAAGTGTCAACCTACGAGGAAAAAAATTGGTATGTACACCATCCTCCATGAAAGAAAAACCATGCAGTGATAGGGACGAAAATAAATTAAGAGAAATTTAAAAAAAAAATGGTCTTTGCTTGCTAATTGATTGATTTTTTTGGGTTGCATAGGCTCTGTTGTCCCTTTGTTGTTCCTTTGCCTCCTTCATCAAGTGGGTCTTCTCTCTAACTGGTGATCACATAGATAGAGAGGAACAATGGACAAAAGATAAGAAATGTCAAAGGCATACACATTTACATGTTTTTTAAAATAGGGCAGGGATCTGCTACATGGCACACACATGGTGAAGTATTTTCATGTCACACACTTGGTGAAGTTGTTGCCACTAAGAGATGCATGTAAAAAAAGGGGGGATATGGACTATGTTCTATTGTAGTCCAAACATTAAATGTTTGTAACTAATGCCAACCTTCAAGTTAGCATTAATTCATCTTGCAATATATCTACTTTAAATTTATCGTATGTCCTAAGTTTTCAACCAAAAATTTACTCCCTCGATATGAGGCCAAATAAGGCCTCAAACTTTCTCAGCAAAAAGTGTTGTAAAAGTTTGATAAATAGAGAAAAACTACAAGACATAATACACCATTAAAACTTTGGTTAAAATATTTGATTTGTGAGGGGAGGCAGGTGCCGGGGGGGGTTCTCTTCGAACCCATAGGAAAAAGAATCTTGAACTACTACTGGAATCTAGGGAAGGGCACCAATAATAAAGAGGAGGCTTATGCCCTTCTAAAAGGTCTTCAACTAGAAAACCAGAGACAAATTCAAAATCTGAACATAGTAGGAGATTTGAAGACAATCCTAGGAATGACGGTCCAAGGTTCCGAGCATAAAAATCTGAGTTTAAAAAGGGTAATAGATAGAATTCTCCTATATAGGAGGATTTTAAAGACCAATTTCTTCCACATCCTTAGATGCAATAATGTTGAAGCGAACAAAATGGCCAATTTGGCCATCGGGAAACCACCTGGAACTTTAGGTGTGGAGGATGAGGAAGGTTTATCCCCTCTAGTATAATGATAGCCACCCATAAGACCAGGACCCGTAGAGATAAGGGGACGAGAGAGGACACTTGTAGCTCCAGCATGAGCCTCGACAAGTGGAGGTGGTAGCTGGCAGGAGTAATGGCACGATCTCTTCGACGGGGTTTAAATCGTGCTAACGGGAATTGGCATGATCACTTCATCATGGCGTGGGATGGTTTTATCATCCATCCGTTCGAGTTTGTGGGTAACAGACAGTCGAATCCTCTGGATCATATGGGTCGAGCGTGCAGCAGTCATGAAGCAGCATGGAATTGTCAGGATGACGACGGGTTTAGTACTTGGATCGAGTCTATGAAGGGACTAAGTACAACGCTTCAGGTAGATTCTAAGATTTGGGTACTCTCCTTTCTATTTGACATGAATTATTCAGTGATTGTTTCTTGGGGAGTTTTATCTCAGCGCTTCCGAGAAACCTTTCTTTTGTGGTTCTCTCGAATTTTCCCTGAGCCTACTCTGGACTCTACTCCACTTGAATTCTCCTTTGCGTCCTTCCTGAACCAACACACTCAGAATTTCTTAATGCGACTACATCTAGTCATAGTCAATCCCCCTTCTAAGTCTGGACCCTTTGTCTTCCCTTCTTCATGTGCTTGGAGTGCCCCCCCTCGCCTCTTGTAGAACCACATCCCTCTTAACATCATGGACAACAGACAAAAGTCACATAAAGAGCCAAGGGCCATGAACTCGCGGGATTTGTTTGTAGGTCAAGATTAGCAGGGCCCAGAGAAATATTGTGCAGGGTGCCAAAGGATGAGAATTCATATGGGAGAAATCAACTCCACATTGACCTTCAAGCTTGAAACTCTCTCTCAACACATGCACCTCATCAAAAGATTGCAGGAAGAAGTATTCGCCCAACACAACCAAATTGAGGATCATTGCAGTCAAATGGAGAACATGCAAGGATGTATGGATTAGATGGAAAGAAATCATCAACATCCCAACACCCCAGACAACACCCAGGAATATTCTATAAATCTAACTTCGGCCACAGTGAATCAAGTTCCAGGCCTCAACGAGCCAGCAACATACCCAAATTGGGAGCAGCATGGACATCCGAAGGTCAAAAAGGAACTAAGTAATTGATTCTGTAATTTTCAAGTGTCGTGTTTTGTTTTACGATATACATAAATGGATTTTTTATAGGTTGTATTCTTCGAAATACAACGGAAATATTATAGTTAGGAAAGCTGACAACATACTGGACACAAATTTTGTAACACCAGACTCAATTTTCAAAGCATCTATATGTCGAAGGTCTTTCATGGCCTTTTTTGGTACTACATTGGATTTATCCATACCTTTTTAATATAAATTTTCCCAGTTCTTGTTAAAAAAAAATATTTGATTTGTGTGCTGAAATAATGCAAAAAGGGAAAACGGTTACAATAGTCCCTGTTTCCTTAAGGCATGGACTAATAACTCTTGAATCATTTTTTTTGTTCCAACGAAAAAATCAATTTCATTGATATTCAAATTTGAATTAAAGGAAACTTTCCATGTACAAAATATAAATTGTAATGAGGCTTATATATCACCAAAAAACCATGACCTTGTGACTTAATACATGCTTTCATCTGACTCCTATTTTTATCTTATGTTTTTCTTTTTCATTTACAACAAATATACACTTAGTAGTAATTGACAAAAAAGACATAAAACGGTTTGATCAACTATTTTTCCTGGCATCCTTTAGAAGATATAGAGTTTATCACTCCTGACCAAAATATCTTTTACAAATTCTTCAAATTGTAACAAGCCAGGATGTTGATCAAGAGCTTCTTTGGACAATGAATCTGCTATAGAGTTAAATTGCTTGTGGATATGCATGTTGTGAAGCCAAGTGAAAAAATATTTATATGCATGTATCTTATGCTGCCAAGGATTTAGAACTTGTTTGAGAATTGTGCATCTACCTTCAAACCAGTCTATAATCACCTTAGAGTCACCTGCAATCATTAATTCATTAAGATGTAGAATCTTTTCCAGAGTGAGTAGTCCCCATAAACCAAGAATCTCTGCCTTAATATTAGTACCCTCACCAACAACAAGTGTATGTTTGATAACATGTTATGAACTAAACTTAAGAAAAATTCCAACTCCACATTTACCTCCAACAGCAGCTCCATCAAAGAATCCAATAGGCTTGTTTTCAAAGTACACCGGGGACAATATATAGTTCAGACTGGGACCTTCAGAAAAATCTTTGTATTCCTTTACTGAAATCATAATTTTGCTATGGATCAGGCCTTCATTCCGGGGCAAATCTTCAAATAAAATTTTATTCCTGTAATTCCAAATTCCCCAAAGTATATGGAAAGGAATTGACTTGTAATTTGGAAAGGTAAGGAACCAGTAAAGAAAATTTTCTTATAATGAAGGACGGCCCCAATGTCCTCTGATCTATAGTTGTTTAATAACTTCCATCTAGATGAGTTGTGAAATTGGGCAATTGACAAACAAGTGTACAATTGTTTGCTCATCATGTAAGCACAATGGACATACCGAAGGGCCTATACCTCCTCTAAGTCTATAATTCTCGCCAATGAGGACCTGGTTTTTTAGGCAAAGACAAATAAAACATAGAGTTTTTGTAAGGATCTTTACTTTCCATAGTACTTGATACCACCAGCAAGGCTCCTCATTACTATGTTGTGAGACCAAGGCTTCATAAGCTAGTTTAGTTGCAACATTTCCCGAGGACTTATTCCAGGACCAACAAATTGTGTCCTCTTCATTATTCAGAGTGTTATCACATGTTCAATTTTTATGAGAAATCAAGGTTTCAGAATTTAGCAGGGCACTAAACCGGTTTAGAAGCCCAATAAACTAATAAAAAGGGATAAATCTGGCAACAGAGAAGCTAAATCTGACAGGAGCGCTAAGTGGTGGGGTTCGACGCATCGCAGATCGTGACATACCAAGATCGACGGTTGAGGATGATTTCGAGGTGAGAAGTTGCGTGGAGGAAAAAATTGGGAGAGCGGGCCGAAATGAAAACCACGGTTTTCGTTTGGGGCTACGTGGCACCACCAGGTTCACTTCGGGGAGAAAAGAGGGTTGCCCCAAACCACTTCCTCGCACCCCCAAAAAACAACCATTAGTCATTCAGTTTATTTAATTATTATTTTTTAAAACACTGGGTTGTTAGACTTTGGCACGAACATCGTCTTCCACCTGCAACTCAACCACATGCTAACTTGGCTTGCCAGTTCCATTGGTTTCCAGGCAAAGAATTGTATATGAGACGGAGTATTTCCTGACTTGTAGTCGAAGGAGAAAATCCAACTGGGTAAGGCTAAATGCAGTTTTCCAGGGCTTGGAAAATGATGCCCAGAGGTCAATGAAAGACAGTGAATCACGCGAAAGGTCGAGACAGAGTTAGAGGGCAAAGAAAAGGATTGAAACACCATAGAATCCAGAGTCATTGTAATCATTTTCATAACTGAAACGTTTAAATTTAATCATTGTAATCGGTTTCAAAAGCCGAATCATTTCTTTGTAATCATTGTAATCGGTTTCAAACCGAAGGAACTCAAGTTGTATAAATATTAGGAGTTCCAAATGTATTAGGGGTTGGAAAAAGTGCAAGGGCATGATTTTAGCTGTTTGGAACTTTGAATTGTAATTTTCTGAAGCTGAATTGAATACACATGCAAAAGTCTTGAATTTTCCATGAAAATATTCTAATGGTGGTGATCTGAGTTTTGTCTCCTCTCTTTGTATGTATTTCCTGTATTTTTTATTCCATTTTCATTATCTTCTGTTTAAATTGGATAGTCAAAGGCCCATAATTCATCTTGCGATGCTCTTGGCTTAAACAATTTAAACTGCCTTAAGTTCTTCCTAACTAATTCAGAATTCATTCATTTAATGCTCTGATGCAGTTATATGTTTTCTTTTCTTCCTACACTCTACAAATTTACAAATTATAACTCAAATTTATCGCCTCATTTAGCCTTTATCCTCTGGAGAGTTCTATTGGCCAGTCAGTGTTTCTATTTATTTTCAGAAGTTTGTCTCCATAGCCCTAAGTGTCCCCCCCCTTCCTTGCCAACAAATTTATTAAAAAAACCCCAAAACAACAAAACCTAGCCATTGATTATCAAAGAAACACCAAGTGATAGGAGAGAGCCCTCTCTAAGCTGAGTAGGCTAGTACCCAGCTCTAAAGTTGGTTTGTAGGTTACCTCTGTTGTTTGTTTTATCATCCGAACAAATTTACAGAGTGCTAACATTCTGGCGCTGTTGCCGGGGACCGAAGGTGAAATCTTCCCTGGGAGAAACGACAAGGTTTAGACCTGATTTATGATGGTGGACAAAGATCAGACACAAGAATGTTGTACATTTCCACCTAGTGACTCCAAGCAAGCTTCAAATTTGATTTAGAGACTCCACTGAAGGACGAGCTCCATTGACAGAGGTATGAAAGGACATCATGGGAGAAACAAGTACCTAAAGTTGAGTTTTTTCTAAGACATAATATTTTTTGTTATTAATTACCTTTTGTGCTTTCTTGAACATGCTAAACAATTTTTTCTTTACCTGTTGCATTCAAATGATGATCATGAGAATCTTGCACTTGAATATCCTCCTCTTCAAGTTGTACATATATTTCCTCATTGTATCATTGATTTTGATCAAAATATTCCATCAGATCCATGTGTTGACCATAGCTAAGTTGATGAGCCTCATGAAATCAAGGCTGATATCTCACCTCCTATACTTGATCCAACACCCTCCAAGATTCAACATAGATACAGACCTTTAAAATTACCTCACATCATTCATAATTTTCCTCCAAAGCACTATAAGTACCTACATGTGTTTGATGGAGAACCTAATGCCATCACAGCTGAAAAACACGTCCAAGATTTTGAACATTTTATAGATTTGTTTGAGATTGATCATGACGATGTTTGTATTAGGGCCTTCTCTCAATCCTTGATAGGGGATACCAAAGGTTGGTTTAATTACTTGCAACCAGAGACAATTAGCTCATGGGAGGAATTAAAGAATGTCTTTTTGAAATTTTGGGGCAAGAGGAAATCTTTGGATCTACATCTTACAGAGTTCTATGCTTTGAAAAGGCAAAGAAGTGAAACTATTTCTACATTCAGTAGAAGGTTTTCCAGCATTTATTACAAGTTGCCCAAAGACATTCAACCCATTGAAGTTGTTGCCATGCTCCATTATGCAACAACCTTTCATCCAAATTTGTCTTTCCTTCTGATGGAAGGAAGATCTAAGTCCTTACAACAAATGTTTAATGATGGTTAGGAGATTCAACACAATATTCAAGCATGTAAATAGATTCGAATGAGGAGTTGGATGTTAAAGAACATGACAGTGAATATGAACAGAAAACAATTGATTTGAACCTTTAGCAGAGGGTTAATAATATCATATGTCCTTTTGAAGTTTTAAATGCTAATGATTTTGCAAAGGATTATATTCCACTTATTGAAAAAGAAGGTGCTAATTTAGCTTTTGATCCATCCCATGATAAGCATGGGGCTAATTGTTTTATGTATTCATTTGTAGACAATCAATAAAGTGAATTTGCAAATCAGCTTGTTGAAGAGCAGGTTGATGTCCCAAGCTTTTTCTTGTTAGATGACATTGCAAATGTTGTTAATTTTCCTAGATATGATGAATATGATGATGATTATGATGTTGACTTCCTAGACCAACCAACTGCATGTTCTCTATCAGAAAATGTTCATTTTCAGCAGTGTAATGAGAGAAATCAACCTACATATCACAGTTACAAAGAAGAATATGAAGAAAGTACCGAATCAGCTGAAAGAAATTCTTTACCTTTATGCTTTTCTTCATTTAAATTGTTGAAAGAAAATTTTAAGATCATCACCGAAGCAAATGAATGTGTGTTGATGCCAAATCACACTGATTCACTGGAACAAATTGACAAGAAATTGAAACAATATTCTCATGTGTTTGATGACCATGTTACTTGTTATATAGAAGGTTTTATCAGTTCAAAATTGCAGCCATTGGTCGAAAATGAATCTAAAAATGATTGTGTTCAACAATCCAAAGAAATCGAAAAATGTGCATATGACAACACTGAAGAAAATGAAGAAAGTTTTGAATCAGGTGAAAAAACTTTTCCATTGTGTTTTGCTTCTTTCAAATTGCTGAAGCAAAATGTTTATAATGTTTCAAATCAGAAATCCTCCAGGCGTGACTTGCCAATGAAAATTATCTTCCATTATGTTTGTCTTCCTTTGAATTGTTGAAAGTAAATCATGGGATAACAGAGGAACCGGGGAAGTCTGACTGCATTCACAGTGGCACTGTTTTACATGAGAAAATTGTTATCAATGAGGAAGACTAACATCCTTTTCATGCATTTAATGATCGTGTTGTTGATTAAATGGAAGGTTATTTTAGTTCAGATTTGCATCCCGTGCTCAATTACTAGCTTGGAAATAAAGATGATGGTCAATCAACGTCGGTGTTAGATATGGATTGCTTTCCACTAGGTGTTTCATTTCAGCCAACACTGCCTTTTGATTCAAAAGATTGTTATTTCCAACAGTATGAGCAAAATTTTCAGCCTCTTTATGGTAATCAATAGGTTGAATTACATGAAAACAAGGATGCAGTGGAAGGGGTGAAACATGATTGTTTTTTTATGCATGTTTTAGAGGATCCATTTGTAGTTTTGTTGGAGGCAGTAAACAGTCCCAATGTTTTTTATTTTTTGAGATTTGAATTTATAAATAAATTTTTGAATGAGTTATCAATAAACAAGCTTTGGAGCAACCATGTGCAAACAAAGCAAACGGTGGATAAAATGCTTGCATGGTTGCATTGGAATTATAATTTCACTTGATTGGCAGTTCATTTCGGCAGTTTTAGAGTAGATAGGAGTGTGCAAATAAGCTTGGTCAAGCAGTTTCCAATTTGGGTTTTCAATAGTGTGTACATTCAAATTGTAGTGGTGTATTTAGTGGTCAGTCTTCAGTTGAGAGCAGTGTACATATGTGGGTTTTTCAGTGGACACTGGTGGCAGGTCAGAGCAGGGTACACACAGGTTTTGGGAGTAGTTCAATGGATCAGGCACCGGGTCTACAAGTTCTTTGTTGCCTCACTAGGAGGATATCATCCCCGTTGGAGCCAATGTTATCACATGTTAAATTTTTATGAGAAATCAAGGTTTCAGAATTTAGTAGGGCACTAAATCGGTTTAGAAGCCCGATAAACTAATAAAAGGGGCTAAATATGGCAAGAGAGAAGCTAAATCTAGTAGGAGCACTAAGTGGTGGGGTCCGACGTGTCACAGATCGTGACATACCAAGATCGACGGTTGAGGATGATTTCGGGGTGAGAAGTTGCATGGAGGATAACATTGGGAGAGCGGGCCGAAATGAAAACCACAGTTTTCGTTCGGGGCTACGTGGAACCACCGGGTTCATTTTGGGGAGAAAAGTGGGTTTCCCCAAACCACTTCCTCACGCCCCCAAAAAACGACTGTTAGTCATTCAATTTATTTAATTATTATTTTTAAAACATTGGGTTGTTAGACTTTGGCGCGAACATCCTCTTCCACCTGCAACTCAAACACACACTAACTTGGCTCACCAATTCCATTCGTTTCCAGGAAAAGAATTGTATCTGAGATAGAGTATTTCCTGACTAGTAGTCGAAGGAGAAAATCCAGCTGGGTAAGTCTAAATGCAGTTTTCCAGGGCCTAGCAAATTATGCCCAGAGGTCAATGAAAAACAATGAATCACACGAAAGGTCGAGACAGATTCAAAGGGAAAAGAGAAGGATTGGAACACCATAGAAGCCAGAATCATTGTAATCAGTTTCAGAACTAAAAGGTTTAAATTTAATCATTGTAATCGGTTTCAGAAGCCGAAGTGTTTCTTTGTAATCATTGTAATCGGTTTCAAACCGAAGGAACTCAACTTGTATAAATATTAGGAGTTTCAAATGTATTAGGGGTTGGCAGAAGTGCAAGGGCATGACTTTAGTTGTTTGGAGCTTTGAATTGTAATTTTCTGAAGCTGAATTGAATACACATGCAAAAGTCTTGAATTTTCCATGAAAATATTCTAATGGTGGTGATCTGAGTTTTGTCTCCTCTCTTTGTATGTATTTCTTGTATTTATAATTCCATTTTCATTATCTTCTGTTTAAATTGGATAGTCAAAGGCCCAGAATTCATCTTGTGATGCTCTCGGTTGAAGCAATTTAAACTGTGTTAAGTTCTTCCTAACTAATTCAGAATTCATTCATTTAATGCTCTGATGCAGTTATATGTTTTCTTTTCTTCCTACACTCTGTAAATTTACAAATTATAACTCAGATTTATCACCTCATTTAGCCTTTATCCTTTGGAGAGTTTTATTGGCTAGTCAGTGTTTCTATTCATTTTCGGAAGTTTGACTCCATAGCCCTAAGTGTCCCTCCCCTTCCTTGCCAGCAAATTTATAAAAAAAAAACCAAAACAACAAAACCTAAACATTGATTATCAAAGAAACACCAAGTGACAGGAGAGATCCCTCTCTGAGCTGAGCAGGCTAGTACCTAGCTCTAAAGTTGGTTTGTAGGTTACCTCTTCATTTTTTTATCAGTTGAACAAATTTACAAAGCGCTAACACAGAGAAACGCCACTACCTCTAAGCACTGACATATGTGCATCCCATTCCAAGGCAAGCGAACCTTCTACGCCTAAATCTACTGAAGAAATCCACCCAACAACATCCAAGGGATTATGAACTGCAGGGTTTGTGATGTGCGCCAAAGAATAAATTTGTGCATCTTGGAGCAGCTTAATCAGCTCACCTGAAAGCTTATAGGAGGAGTTGCAACCAATGAAAGGGCCATGGCCCACCAGAACTCTTGAACCACAACCTACATTCCAAGCACACCATCGCTTCAAAATTGGCAAGGAACCAAAATATGTTTCCAGAAATTAGATGCCATGGGAAATTTATATCCTTCTGTCCTCAACCAGAAGATGCCATCAACTCCTTTCAAGTATTTTTTGATCATAACTTTGCTCCAAAGACCTAAACCAAACAATGCTCTCTATAAATATTTTTTAGCTAAAGCTTTTGCAAACCAGTGAAGATTTCGAATACCCCAGCCACTGGAAGCTTTGGGTTTAGCAATCTTATCCCAACTTGCTAAGTGAAAACATGAGGGCTTTTTTACTCCTTTCCATAGAAATTGGAAAAAATTTGACTAAGTTTGTTTATGATGTTAACATGGATTTTAGCAAGACTGAGCCAATAAACTAGCATGTTTTGGAGGACAAAATTTACCAGGACTAATCTTCCCCCCAAAGATAACCAACGGTATGTCCAATGACTTAGCTTCTTCTCCACCTTTTGTATCAACCAAAGCGAGTCGTTGATCCTATACGCGTTTGGCTTTATGAAAAATCCATGGTATTTCATCCCTTGTTCCAGATCAATTGTTGGAATATCAAAAAGATCCATTAGCCTTGATTTTAGCCTGCCATCTATATTATGAACAAGAAAGCATGACTTTTGACAGTTTATCTAGCTAGCTAGGAGAAGTTTGAAGGCAACCCAGTCCTCATGATTTTTTGAGCCCATAATTAAAACCTCATCAACGAAAAATAAATGTGAAATGATAATACCTGTAGCAACCTTGATTCCTTTGAAACTCCCTTATGTACATGCTTTCTTTAGAAATCTGCTAAGGCCCTCCACCACCAGGAGAAAGAGTAAAGATGAGAGAGGGCATCCATGTCTTATCCCTCTATGACTTTTAAAGAAGCCGGTAGGGGAACCATTTATCAAGACCACATAATTAGCACTAGAAACACATCCCATTATCCATTGTGTCACTTCCCATTTTAATCTAATTTGTATCAACATCATCCTAAGACACTGCCAACTCACCTTGTTATAAGCTTTCCTTAGATCTAGTTTAAGGATGAGAGAATTAAACTTTTTAGTTCTAACAATATGCAAACATTCTTGTGCAATCCCTACTACATCAAAGATCAATCTGTCCTTTAAGAACCTGAGTTGTTCAATTGAAATGCAAGAGGCGAGTCTCTCCTTAAGCTTGGTAGCAATAAATTGTGTGATGACCTTATAGACGAAATTACACAGAGCTATAGGTATGAAATCATTAAAGGAAACAGGCTTAGAGACCTTTGGAATTAAAGCCACAAAGGTTGCATTTAAAGGTCCAATGACCCGCCTAGCTGTCATGGATTCTTCAATAGCATTAAGCAAGTCCAAACCCATAATATAAAAAAAGAAATGGAAGGAGGAGACGTGAAAGATAAACATTTCTTTTAAAATTGATTGAGATACTCGGAAAAAAACAAATCTACTGCTTTGCAATCCAATGCCCATGAATTTAACAACCGAACCCTTTCGATGGCGGAAAACATGAAATATAATGTCGCTGCCTCCTTAGCATAAAGTAATTCAACAAATATCTGTAAACTCTTGGTGCCAAACAAGGTGAAATGGGTGATTGCTTTTGAGGAATTTATGTGCAGAACAAGATGAGTTATTACCACTGCATTATCAGTACATCATCTATCTTTTTGGCACATATTGTTTTTTCAACTATACATATCACTACTGTTGTGTCATATGAGGCAATTATTTGTTAAACCCCATATTAAAATGATGGGTTTTATCACCCGCACAGTTACCAATGCTAGACTTGAACATCACCACAGACAAAACTCAGGGCAGGACTACTGTGGAGAAGATTTGAAGGACGCATTGCACACCTTGAAAAACTGTCAGAACCAACATGAAACTTGGGTAGAACCCACAAAATATGGTCGAATCCTTCAAAGTTGCGGTAGGGTGGATGCTCTGGAAGAGGGTCGGCAAGTCCATGCCAATATTATAAAATATGGACTAGAAGGAGACATGTTTGTAAGAAACAATCTTGCAAGCATGTATGCCAAATGCAAGCAAATTGACGATGCACGCCAAGTGTTTGACAAAATGCCTGAAAGAGATGTGGTCTCATGGACTGCCATGATTGGAGGGTATATTCAGAATGGACATGGCGATAAGGCTTTGAAAATTTATTTCCAAATGAAACAGGAGGGTGTGATGCCCAACC
>JASDQU010502719.1:73507-89311 GCA_032191745.1 Picea mariana | reverse complement strand
GATATCTTATAGTGAAGGATATTTGATCAAGTGGCCCCTTTTTGTATATTATTGGTGCGTACTTATAGTCATGGTGTTGAGTGATTTTTATTGATGCTTGGGTTTTGGATGACGGGAGCATGACTGCGTGTAAATGTACCTTAGTTCAATATAAAACATTTTTTCCCTTATATATAGGATATTTTATTTATATTTTTTTAATATTTTATTGGCCAATGGAGGCTCATAGTGAAAGGTAGTGTCCCAATTAGGAGGTAGTTTCTGAGTTCATAAGCAATAGAGCAATAAATCAACTGAAAACTAGTTGCGGTCAGCCCATAGGAATTTCTGAGTTTCTCAAGTAACCCGATGCAGCAAAGTAAAATAATGGTGTTGAGCACAGACTAGCCAGGATAGAAAGGTCATTGTTTTCAACTTGTGATACCTTTCCTGGCTTGTATTGGAACTACAACATGAAGTGGTTGCTTCATTTCTACTTGTGATACCTTTCCTGGCTTGTACTGGGACTACAATGTGAAGTAGTTGCTGAAGCAAGTTCTTCAACCCTCTCCCTTTTCTTCTAGTTTATTTCTTCTTCATGTTTCCTACAACGCCAAAGCACTGGTAGAAACCAGTGCAGAGGATTGGAAGAAAAAAGGGACTGCCCAGAGATTAAACACAATGTTAGTAACAACTGGCAAGAAAAGTATTCCTTCACAACAAAGAAATGATGACAAATCACTTGTTTGTTGCTTCTCACCAATAATCTCCGCAAGAACATAGCCCGCCCTTGAACAGATGGAAGCGATTAGCATCTCTCACAACAATCTGTCGCTGAACAATCTTCGAGAGAAACTTGGTAGCTGTATGACAATCATCACACACACGAAGGTTCTTGAAAATTCGAATAGTTGTACCTGAAGGTGTATTGATAAGCCCAAAAGCAATAGCCAGCTTCTCACTGTGGTGGCTAAGAATGAGTTCTTTTTGCTCTTGATCCAAATCGTGTGACACGGAGTTAGCATTGGGTACATACCCTACTTCCTTCATTTGCATGGTCAAATATTGCACTTTTGCATATATCTCATCTGTTTGTGGATGTGATCGGTCCCCTGCAACAAATGCATGCATCTTGTTCTTGACCTCAATCCAGCTGTGTCCTGGCTTCTTTGTCACTCCTCTATCTTTCATTATTTTTCTTACTGCCGCTACATAATCCCACCTGCCAGCCTCAGCATAGATGTTTGACAGCAGCACATATGAGGCAGCATCGTCTGATTCTAATTTGATAATGCACTCCGCAGCATGCTTACCTAGCTCTATATTGCCATGGACTCTACAGGCACTAAGCAGGGTTTTATATATTAAAGCATTGGGTTGAAATGGCATTGCATTGATAAAGTCATTTGCTTGGTCTAGGTTCCCAGCACGCCCAAGAAGGTCAACCATACAGACATAATGATCCAAGCTTGGGATGATACCATGGGAGCAATACATGGACTCAAAATAGATATAACCTTGGTCTACAAGACCTACATGACTACAAGAATAGAGAACAACAATAAAAGTAATGTGGTCAGGCTTGGTGCCTATCTGTTGCATTTGTTGAAAGAGTCCAAGGGCTTCATTGCCACACCCATAGTGGGCCAACCCAGCAATCATTGCATTCCAAGTGACAACATTTCGTTCAGGCATTTTGTCAAATACAGCACTAGCATCCTCTAGACTCCCACATTTAGCATACATGTCAACAAGAGCGTTCCCCACAGAAACATCCAATTCAAATCCAGTCTTGATGATGTAAGAATGCAACTGCTTGCTTGGCTGTAAGAGAGCTAGACTAGCACATACGCTCAGAACAGTAGCAAAGCTGAACTTGTCTGCCATCAAGCCTGCTTGTTGCATTTGGGTAAATAGTTTCAAGGCTTCCTCTCCATGCCCATTCTGGGAATTTCCTGAAATCATTATGGTCCATGTAATCACATCTTTCTCCAGCATTTTTCCAAACAATATGTTTGCATACTCTAAATTCCCACACTTGGCATACATGTCAAGAAGGGCATTCTCAAGAGATACACCCATTTCAAATTCAGTTCTTATTAAATGTGCATGGACCTGCTTGCCCACTTCCAGGGCTCCTAGGTTAGCCAATGCTCGGAGAAGAGAGGCAAATGTCACCAAGTTAGGCATTATGCCTTTCCATAGCATTTCATGAAAAAGTTGCACTGCTTCCTCAAGCTGCTCATTCTGCACATGTCCTGCAATCATTGAGGTCCATGATACCACATCTTTTTGAGGCATTTCATTAAACGAGCAGATTGCGTCTTTTAGAAATGCGCATTTTGCATACATATCCACGAGCAGATTCCCAATTGATATATCCACTTCGATCCCAATTTTAATGATGTGAGCATGCATCTGCACACCACGTTCCAAGGACGTAAGACTACAACATGCTCTAAGAACACTGGCCAATGTGATGAGGTTCGGATACATGCCTCCTTGTCGCATTTGTCTAAAGAGTTTTAAGCCTTCCTCGCCATGCCCAGTCTGCACATATCCGGCTATCATCGCAGTCCACAAGACAACATCTATTTTAGGTGACAGGTCAAAGACTCTGGAAGCATCCAATAGACTCCCACATTTGGCATACATATCAACAAGGACACTTCTCACAACAACATTCCACTCTAATCCACTTTCAATTACAATGGCATGGACTTGCTGACCATATTGCAAAGCCTGTATGCCTGTGCAAGCCCTGAGGACACTGGCCAAAGTAAACTCGTTAGGTCGAATGCCACCCTCTTGCATTTGGGAAAATAGATTCAGGGCCTCCTTACTGTCTATGTCTTGGTTATAACATACAATCATCGCAGTCCATGTCACTATATCTCTGTCAGGCATTTTCTCAAACACTTGGCGTGCATCCTCTAGATTCCCACATCTAGAATACATATCAATAAGATTACTGCATAATACGACATTAGACTCGAATCCAGATTTCGTTATTTGGGCATGGAGAATTTTTCCCTGTTCGATGACTTCTAGAACCCCGCATGCCCGCATAGCACTGGCAAATGTGAACTGGTTGGGCGTCACACCCTCCTGTTTCATTTGGAAATAAATTTTCAAAGCCTCATCGCCATGTCCATTCTGAACATACCCTCCAATCATGGCAGTCCATGAGACCACATCTCTTTCAGGCATTTTGTCAAACACTTGGCGTGCATCGTCAATTTGCTTGCATTTGGCATACATGCTGGCAAGATTGTTTCTTACAAACATGTCTCCTTCTAGTCCATATTTTATAATATTGGCATGGACTTGCCGACCCTCTTCCAGAGCATCCACACTACCGCAACTTTGAAGGATTCGACCATATTTTGTGGGTTCTACCCAAGTTTCATGTTGGTTCTGACAGTTTTTCAATGTGTGCAATGCGTCCTTCAAATCTTCTCCACAGTAGTCCTGCCCTGAGTTTTGTCTGTGGTGATGTTCAAGTCTAGCATTGGTAACGGTGCGGGTGATAAAACCCATCATTTTAATATGGGGTTTAACAAATAATTGCCTCATATGACACAACAGTAGTGATATGTACAGTTGAAAAAACAATATGTGCCAAAAAGATAGATGATGTACTGATAATGCAGTGGTAATAACTCATCTTGTTCTGCACATAAATTCCTCAAAAGCAATCACCCATTTCACCTTGTTTGGCACCAAGAGTTTACAGATATTTGTTGAATTACTTTATGCTAAGGAGGCAGCGACATTATATTTCATGTTTTCCGCCATCGAAAGGGTTCGGTTGTTAAATTCATGGGCATTGGATTGCAAAGCAGTAGATTTGATTTCTTCCGAGTATCTCAATCAATTTTAAAAGAAATGTTCATCTTTCACGTCTCCTCCTTCCATTTCTTTTTTTATATTATGGGTTTGGACTTGCTTAATGCTATTGAAGAATCCATGACAGCTAGGCGGGTCATTGGACCTTTAAATGCAACCTTTGTGGCTTTAATTCCAAAGGTCTCTAAGCATGTTTCCTTTAATGATTTCATACCTATAGCTCTGATTTCATACCTATAGCTCTGTGTAATTTCGTCTATAAGGTCATCACAAAAATTATTGCTACCAGGCTTAAGGAGAGACTCGCCTCTTGCATTTCAACTGAACAATTTGGGTTCTTAGAGGACAGATTGATCTTTGATGTAGTAGGGATTGCACAAGAATGTTTGCATATTGTCAGGACTAAAAAGTTTAATTCTCTCATCCTTAAACTAGATCTAAGGAAAGCTTATGACAAGGTGAGTTGGCAGTGTCTTAGGATGATGTTGATACAAATTAGATTAAAATGGGAAGTGACACAATGGATAATGGGATGTGTTTCTAGTGCTAATTATGTGGTCTTGATAAATGGTTCCCCTACCGGCTTCTTTAAAAGTCATAGAGGGATGAGACATGGATGCCCTCTCTCACCTTTACTCTTTCTCTTGGTGGTGGAGGGCCTTAGCAGATTTCTAAAGAAAACATGTACATAAGGGAGTTTCAAAGGAATCAAGGTTGCTACAGGTATTGTCATTTCACATTTATTTTTCGTTGATGAGGTTTTAATTATGAGCTCAGGAAATCATGAGGACTGGGCTGCCTTCAAACTTCTCCTAGCTAGCTAGATAAACTGTCAAAAGCCATGATTTCTTGTTCATAATATAGATGATAGGCTAAAATCAAGGCTAATGGATCTTTTTGATATTCCGACAATTGATCTGGAACAAGGGATGAAATACCATGGATTTTTCATAAAGCCAAATGCGTATAGGATCAACAACTCGCTTTGGTTCATACAAAAGGTGGAGAAGAAGCTAAGTCATTGGACATACCATTGGTTATCTTTGGGGGGAATATTAGTCCTGGTAAATTATGTGCTCCAAAACATGCCAGTTTATTGGCTTAGTCTTGCTAAAGTCCATGTTAACATCATAAACAAACTTAGTCAAATTTTTCCCATTTTCTATGGAAAGGAGTAAAGAAGCCCTCATGTTTTCACTTAGCAAGTTGGGATAAGATTGTTAAACCCAAAGCTTCCGGTGGTTGGGGTATTCGAAATCTTCACTGGTTTGCAAAAGATTTAGCTAAAAAATCTTTATGGAGAGCATTGTTTGGTTTAGGTCTTTGGAGCAAAGTTATGATCAAAAAATACTTGAAAGGAGTTGATGGCATCTTCTGGTTGAGGACAGAAGGATATAAATTTCCTATGGCATCTAATTTTTGGAAACATCTTTTGGTTCCTTGCCAATTCTGAAGCGATGGTGTGCTTGGAATGTAGGTTGTGGTTCAAGAGTTTTGGTGGGCCATGACCCTTTCATTGGTTGCAACTCCTCCTATAAGCTTTCAGGTGAGCTGATTAAGTTGCTCCAAGATGCACAAATTTATTCTTTGGCACACATCACAAACCCTACAGTTCATAATCCCTTGGACGTTGTTGGGTGGATTTCTTCAGTAGATTTAGGCCTGGAAGGTTTGTTTGTCTTGGAATGGGATGCACATATGTCAGTGCTTAGAGGTAGTGGCATTTCTCTGTATTAGCACTCTGTAAATTTGTTCGACTGATAAAACAAACGACAGAGGTAACCTACAAACGAACTTTAGAGCTAGGTACTAGCCTACTCAGCTCAGAGAGGGATCTCTCCTATCACTTGGTGTTTCTTTGATAATCAATGTTTAGGTTTTGTTGTTTTGGGGTTTTTTTTATAAATTTGTTGGCAAGGAAGGGGAGGGACACTTAGGGCTATGGAGTCAAACTTCCAAAAATGAATAGAAACACTGATTGAACAATAAAACTCTCCAAAGGATAAAGGCTGAATGAGGCGATAAATCTGAGTTATAATTTGTAAATTTATAGAGTGTAGGAAGAAAAGAAAACATATAACTGCATCAGAGCATTAAATAAATGAATTCTAAATTAGTTAGGAAGAACTTAACACAGTTTAAATTGCTTCAACCGAGAGATTCACAAGATGAATTATGGGCCTTTGACTATCAAATTTAAACAGAAGATAATGAAAATGGAATCAGAAATACAAGAAATACATACAAAGAGAGGAGACAAAACTCAGATCACCACCATTAGAATATTTTCATGGAAAATTCAATACTTTTGCATCTGTATTCAATTCAGCTTCAGAAAATTACAATTCAAAGTTCCAAACAACTAAAATCATGCCCTTACACTTCTGACAACCCCTAATACATTTGGAACTCCTAATATTTATACAAACTGAGTTCCTTCGGTTTGAAACTGATTACAGTGATTATAAAGAAACACTTCGGCTTCTGAAACCAATTACAATGATTAAATTTAAACGTTTCAATTTTGAAACTGATTACAACGATTCTGGCTTCTATGATGTTTCAATCCTTCTCTTTTCCCTCTGACTCTGTCTCGACCTTTCGCGTGATTCACTGTCTTTCATTGACCTCTGGGCATCATTTGTCAGGCCCTGGAAAAATGCATTTAGACTTACCCAACTGGATTTTCTCCTTTGACTACAAGTCAGGAAATACTCTATCTCAGATACAATTATTTTCCTAGAAACGAATGGAACTGGCGAGCCAAGTTAGTGTGTGATTGAGTTGCAGGTGGAAGACGATGTTCGTGCCAAAGTCTAACAACCCAATGTTTTAAAAATAATAATTAAATAAACTGAATGACTAACGGTCATTTTTCGGGGGCGCGAGGAAGTGGTTTGGGGCAACCAACTTTTCGCCTCGAAATGAACCTGGTGGTGCCACGTAGCCCCAAACGAAAACTGTGGTTTTCATTTCGGCCTACTCTCCCAATTTTATCCTCCGTGCAACTTCTCACCCCGAAATCGTCCTCAACTGTCGATCTTAGTATGTCACAATCTGTGACACGTCAGACCCCACCACTTAGCGCTCCTGCGATATTTAGCTTCTCTCTTGCCATATTTAACCCCTTTTATTAGTTTATCAGGCTTCTAAACCGGTTTAGCACCCTGCTAAATTCTGAAACCTTGATTTCTTATAAAAATTTAACATTTGATAACATTGGCTCCAACGGGGATGATATCCTCCCAGTGAGGCAGCAAAGAACTTGTAGACTCAGTACCTGATCCATTGGGCTGCTCCCAAAACCTGTGTGTACCCTGCTCTGACCTGCCACCAATGTCCACTAAAAAACCCACATCTGTACACTACTCTCAACTGAATACTGACCGCTAAATACACCACTACAATTTGAATGTACACACTATTGAAAACCCAAACTGAAAAATGCTTGACCAACAAGCTTATTTGCACACTCCTATCTACTCTAAAACTGCTGAAATGAATTGCCAATCAAGTGAAAGTATAATTCCAATGCAACCATGCAAGCATTTTATTCATTGTTTGCTTTGTTTGCACATGCTTGCTCCAAAGCATGTTTACTGATAACTCATTCAAAAATTTATTTATAAATTCAAATCTCAAAAAATAAAAAACATTGGGACTACAAATGGATCCTCTAAAACATCCATAAAACAACAATCATGTTTCACCCCTTCCACTGCATCCTTGTTTTCATTTGATTCAACCCGTTGATTACCACAAAGAGGCTGAAAATTTTGCTCATATTGCTAGAAATAACAATCTTCTGAATTAGAAGACAGTGTTGGCTGAAATGAAACCTCTGGTGGAAAGAAATCCATATCTAACACTAACGTTCATTGACCATCATCTTTATTTCCAAGCTGGTAATTGAGCACGGGCTGCAAATCTGAACTAAAATAACTTTCCATCTAATCAACAACACGATCATTAAATGCATGAAAAGGTTGTTGGTCTTCCTCACTGATAACAATTTGCTCATGTAAAACAATGTCACTGTGAATGCAATCAGACTTCCCCGGTTCCTCTGTTATCCCATGATTTACTTTCAACAAGTCAAAGGAAGACAAACATAATGGAAGATAATTTTCATTGGCAAGTCCACTGCTTTATTCATATTCAACATCATGCCTGGAGGATTTCTGATTTGAAACATTATAAACATTTTGCTTCAACAATTTGAAAGAAGCAAAAAACAATGGAAAAGTTCTTTCACCTGATTCAAAACTTTCTTCATTTTCTTCACTATTGTCATATGCACATTTTTCGATTTCTTTGGATTGTTGAACACAATCATTTTCAGATTCATCTTCGACCAATGGCTGCAATTTTGAACTGATAAAACCTTCTATATAACAAGTAACAGGGTCATCAAACACATGGAAATATTGTTGCAATTTCTTGTCAATTTGTTTCAGTGAATCAGTGTGATTTGGCATCAACACACATTCATTTGCTTTGGTGATGATCTTAAAATTTTCTTTCAACAATTTAAACGAAGAAAAGCATAAAGGTAAAGAATTCCCTTCAGCTAATTTGGTACTTTCTTCATATTCTTCTTTGTAACTGTGATATGTAGGATGATTTCTCTCATTACACTGCTGAAAATGAACATTTTCTGATAGAGAACATGCAGTTGGTTGTTCTAGGAAGTCAACATCATAATCATCATCATATTCATCATATCTAGGAAAATCAACAACATCTACAATGTCATCTAACAAGAAAAACCTTGGGACATCAACTTACTCTTCAACAAGCTGATTTGCAAATTCACTTTATCGATTGTCTACAAATGAATACATAAAAAAATTAGCCCCATGCTCATCATGGGATGGATCAGAAGCTAAATTAGCACCTTCTTTTTCAATAAGTGGAATATAATCCTTTGCAAAATCATTAGCATTTAAAACTTCAAAAGACATATGATATTATTAACCCTCTGCTAAAGGTTCAAATCAACTGTTTTATGTTCATATTCACTGTCATGTTCTTTAGCATCCAACTCCTCATTTCGAATTTGTTTACATGCTTGAATATTGTGTTGAATCTCCTGAGCATCATTAAACATTTGTTGTAAGGACTTAGATCTTCTTTCCATCAGAAGGAAAGACAAATCTGGATGAAAGGTTGTTGCATAATGGAGCATGGCAACAACTTCAATGGGTTGAATTTCTTTGGGCAACTTGTAATAAATGTTGGAAAACCTTCTACTGAATGTAGAAATAGTTTCATTTCTCTGCCTTTTCAAAGCATATAACTCTGTAAGATGTAGATCCAAATATTTCCTCTTGCCCCAAAATTTCAAAAAGACATTCTTCAATTCCTCCCATGAGCTAATTGTCTATGGCTGCAAGTGTTTAAACCGGCCTTTGGTATCCCCTTTCAAGGATTGAGAGAAGCCCCTAATACAAACATCATCACGATCAATCTCAAACAAATCTATAAAATGTTCAAAATCTTGGACGTGTTTTTCAGCTGTGATGGCATTAGGTTCTCCATCAAACATAGGTAGGTACTTATGGTGCTTTGGAGGAAAATTATGAAGGATGTGAGGTAATTTTAAAGGTCTATATCTATGTTGAATCTTGGAGAGTGTTGGATCAAGTATAGGAGGTGATATATCAGCCTTGATTTCATGAGGCTCATCAACTTGGCTATGGTCAACACATGGCTCTGATGGAATATTTTGATCAAAATCAATGATACAATGAGGAAATATATGTACAACTTTAAGAGGAGGATATACAAATGCAAGATTCTCATGATCATCATTTGAATGAAATAGGTAAAGAAAAATTTGTTTAGCATATTCAAGAAAGCACAAAAGGTAATTAATAACAAAAAATATTATGTCTTGGAAAAAACTCAACTTTAGGTACTTGTTTTCTCCCATGATGTCCTTTAATACCTCTGTCAATGGAGCTCATCCTCCAATGAAGTCTCTGAATTACATTTGAAGCTTGCTTGGAGTCGCTAGGTGGAAATGTACAACACTCTTGTGTCTGATCTCTGTCCACCATTAGAAATCAGGTCTAAACCTTGTCATTTCTCCTAGGGAAGATTTCACCTTCGGTCCCCGGTAGCGGCGGCAGAATGTTAGCACTCTGTAAATTTGTTCGGATGATAAAACAAATGAAGAGGTAACCTACAAACCAACTTTAGAGCTGGGTACTAGCCTGCTCAGCTCAGAGAGGGCTCTCTCCTATCACTTGGTGTTTCTTTGATAATCAATGGCTAGGTTTTGTTGTTTTGGGTTTTTTTAAATAAATTTGTTGGTAAGGAAGGAGAGGGACACTTAGGGCTATGGAGTCAAACTTCTGAAAATAAATAGAAACACTGACTGACCAATATAACTCTCCAGAGGATAAAGACTAAATGAGGTGATAAATCTGAGTTATAATTTGTAAATTTGCAGAGTGTAGGAAGAAAAGAAAACATATAACTGCATCAGAGCATTAAATGAATGAATTCTGAATCAGTTAGGAAGAACTTAACACAGTTTAAATTGTTTAAGCCAAGAGCATCGCAAGATGAATTATGGGCCTTTGACTATCCAATTTAAACAGAAGATAATGAAAATGGAATAAAAAAGACAGGAAATACATACAAAGAGAGGAGACAAAACTTAGATCACCACTATTAGAATATTTTCATGGAAAATTCAAGACTTTTGCATGTGTATTCAATTCAGCTTCAGAAAATTACAATTCAAAGTTCCAAACAACTAAAATCATGCCCTTGCACTTCTGCCAACCCCTAATACATTTGGAAATCCTAATATTATACAAGTTGATTTCCTTCGGTTTGAAATCGATTACAGTGATTACAAAGAAATGCTTCGGCTTTTGAAACCGATTACAATGATTAAATTTAAATGTTTCAGTTCTGAAAATGATTACAATAATTCTGGCTTCTATGGCATTTCAATCCTTTTCTTTGCCCTCTGACTCTGTCTTGACCTTTCCCGTGATTCATTGTCTTTCATTGACCTCTGGGCATCATTTTCCAAACCCTGGAAAAATGCATTTAGCCTTACCCAGTTGGATTTTCTCCTTCGACTACAAGTTAGGAAATACTCCGTTTCAGATACAATTATTTTCCTGGAAATGAATGGAACTGGCGAGCCAAGTTAACGTGTGGTTGAGTTGCAGGTGGAAGACGATGTTCGTGCCAAAGTCTAACAACCTAGTGTTTTAAAAAATAATAATTAAATAAACTGAATGACTAACGATCATTTTTTGGGGGTGCGAGGAAGTGGTTTGGGGCAACCCACTTTTCTCCTCGAAGTGAACCTGGTGGTGCCACATAGCCCCAAATGAAAACCGTGGTTTTCATTTCGGCTCGCTCTCCCAATTTTGTCCTCCACGCAACTTCTCACCTCGAAATCGTCCTCGACCGTCGATCTTGGTATGTCACGATCTGCGACGCGTCGGACCCCACCACTTAGCGCTCCTGCCAGATTTAGCTTCTCTCTTGCCAGATTTATCCCCTTTTATTAGCTTATTGGGCTTCTAAACCGGTTTAGCGCCCTGCTAAATTCTAAAACCTTGATTTCTCATAAAAATTGAACATGTTATAACACTCTGAATAATGAAGAGGACACAATTTGTTGGTCCTGGAATAATTCCTCGGGAAATGTTGCAACTAAACTAGCTTATGAAGCCCTGGTCTCACAACATAGTAATGAGGAGCCTTGCTGGTGGTATCAAGTACTATGGAAAGTAAAGATCCCTACAAAAACTCTGTGTTTTATTTGTCTTTGCCTAAAAAACCAGGTCCTCACTCGCGAGAATTATAGACTTAGAGGAGGTATAGGCCCTTTGGTATGTCCATTGTGCTTACATGATGAGGAAACAATTGTGCACTTGTTTGTCAATTGCTCAATTTCACAACTCATCTAGATGGAAGTTATTAAACAACTACAGATCAGAGGACATTGGGGTCATCCTTCATTATAAGAAATTTTTCTTTACTGGTTCCTTACCTTTCCAAATTACAAGTCAATTCCTTTCCATATACCTTGGGGAATTTGGAATTACAGGAATAAAATTTTATTTGAAGATTTGCCCCGGAATGAAGGCATGATCCGTAGCAGAAGTATGATGTCACTAAAGGAATACAAGGATTTTTCTGAAGGTCTTAGTCTGAACTATATATTGTCCCTGGTGTACTTCGAAAACAAGCCTATTGGATTCTTTGATGGAGCTGCTACTAGAGGTAAATGTGGAGTTGGATTTTTTCTTAAGTTTAGTTCATAACATGTTATCAAAGCTACACTTGTTGTTGGTGAAGGTACTAATATTAAGGCATAGATTCTTGGGTTATGGGGACTACTCACTTTGGAAAAGATTCTACATCTTAATGAATTAATGATTGCAGGTGACTCTAAGGTGATTATAGACTCTTTTGAAGGTAGATGCACAATTCTCTAACAATTTCTAAATCCTTGGTAGCAGAAGATACATGCATATAAATATTTTTTCACTTGGCTTCACAACATGCATATCCACAAGCAATTTAACTCTATAGCAGATTCATCATCCAAATAAGCTCTTGATCAACATCCCGACTGGTTACAATTTGAAGAATTTGTAAAATATACTCTGGTCGGGAGTGATAAACTCTATATCTTCTAAAGGATGCCAGGACAAATAGTTGATCAAACCGTTTTATGTCTTTTTTTTCAATTACTACTAAGTGTCTATTTGTTGTAAATGAAAAAGAAAAGCATAAGATAAAAATAGGAGTCATATGCAAGCATGTATTAAGTCACAAGGTCATGATTTTTTGGCGATATATAAGCCTCATTACAATTTATATTTTGTACATGGAAAGTTTCCTTTGATTCAAATTTGAATATCAATGAAATTGATTTTTTCGTTGGAACATAAAAAATGATTCAAGAGTTATTAGTCCATGCCTTAAGGCAACAAGGACTATTATAACCGTTTTCCCTTTTTGCATTATTTCAACACACAAATCAAAGATTTTTTTTTAACAAGAACTGGGAAAATTTATATTAAAAAGGTGTGGATAAATCCAATGTAGTACAAAAAAAGGCCATGAAAGACCTTCGACATATAGATGCTTTGAAAATTGAGTCTGGTGTTACAAAATTTGTGTCCACTATGTTGTCAGCTTTCCTAACTATAATATTTATGTTGTATTTCGAAGAATACAACCTATAAAAAATCCATTTATGTATATTGTAAAACAAAACACAACACTTGAAAATTACAGAATCAATTACTTAGTTCCTTTTTGACCTTCGGATGTCCATGTTGCTCCCAATTTGGGTATGTTGTTGGCTCGTTGAGGCATGGAACTTGATTCACTGTGGCCGAAGTTAGATTTATAGAAGATTCCTGGGTGTTGTCTGGGGTGTTGGGATGTTGATGATTTATTTCTATCTAATCCATACATCCTTGCATGTTCTCCATTTGATTGCAATGATCCTCAATTTGGTTGTGTTGGGCGAATACTTCTTCCTGCAATCTTTTGATGAGGTGCCTGTGTTGAGAGAGAGTTTCAAGCTCGAAGGTCAATGTGGAGTTGATTTCTCCCATATGAATTCTCATCCTTTGGCACCCTGCACAATATTACTCTGGGTCATGTTGGTCTTGACCTGCAAACAAATCCTGCGAGTTCGTGGCCCTTGGCTCTTTATGTGACTTTTGTCTGTTGTCCATGATGTTAAGAGGGATGTGGTTCTACAAGAAGCGAGGGAGGGTGCTCCAAGCACAGGACGAAGGGAAGACAAAGAGTCCAGATTTAGAAGGGGGATTGGCTATGACCAGATGTAGTCACACTAAGAAATTCTGAGCACGTTGGTTCAGGAAGGACGCAAAGGAGAATTCAAGTGGAGTAGAGTCCAGAGTAGGCTCAGGTAAAATTCGAGAGAACCACAAAAGAAACATTTCCCGGAAGCACTGAGATAAAACTTCCCAAGAAACAATCACTGAATAATTCATGTCAAATAGAAAGGAGAGTACCCAAATCTCAGAATCTACCTGAAGCGTTGTACTTAGTCCCTTCATAGACCCGATCCAAATACTAAACCCGTCGTCATCCTGACGATTCCACGCTGCTTTAGGACTGTTGCATGCTCTACCCATCTGATCTAGAGGATTCGAATGTCTGTTACCCACGAAATCGGATGGATGGACGATAAAACCATCCCACGCAATGATGAAGTTATCATGCCAATTCCCATTAGCACGATTTAAACCCTGTCGAAGAGATCGTACCATTACTCCTGCCAGCTACCACCTCCACTTGTCGAGGCTCATGCTGGAGCTACAAGTGTCCTCTCTTGTCCCCTTATCTCTATGGGTATTGGTCTTATGGGTGGCTATCATTATACTAGAGGGAATAAACCTTCCTCATCCTCCACACCTAAGTTTCAGGTGGTTTCCTGATGGCCAAATTGGCCATTTTGTTCGCTTCAACATTATTACATCTAAGGACATGGAAGAAATTGGTCTTTAAAATCCTCCTGGATAGGATAATTATGTCTATTACCCTTTTTAAACTCGGATTTTTAGGCTCGGAACCATGGATCATCATTCTTATGATTGTCTTCAAATCTCCTACTATGTTCAGATTTTGAATTTGTCTTTGGTTTGCTAGTTGAAGACCTTTTAGAAGGGCATAAGCCTCCTCTTTATTATTGGTGTCCTTCCCTAGATTCCAGTAGAAGTTCAAGATTCTTTTTCCTATGGGTTCGAAGAAAACCTGCCCTCCTCCCCTCCCCCCCCGCACCTGCCTCCCCTCACAAATCAAATATTTTAACCAAAGTTTTAATGGTGTATTATCTCTTGTAGTTTTTCTCTACTTATCAAGCTTTTACAACACTTTTTTTCTGAGAAAGTTTGAGGCCTTATTTGGCCTCATATCGAGGGAGTAAATTTTTGGCTGAAAACTTAGGACATACAATAAATTTAAAGTAGATATATTGCAAGATGAATTAATGCTAACTTGAAGGTTGGCATTAGTTCCAAACATTTAATGTTTGGACTGCAATAGAACATAGTCCATATCCCCCCTTTTTTTACATGCACCTCTTAGTGGCAACAACTTCACCAAGTGTGTGACATGCAAAGACTTTACCATGTGTGTGACATGTAGTAGATCCCTGCCCTATTTTAAAAAACCTGTAAATGTGTATGCCTTTGACATTTCTTATCTTTGGTCCATTTTTCCTCTCTATCTATGTGATCACCAGTTAGAGAGAAGATCCCACTCGATGAAGGAGGCGAAGGAACAACAAAGGGACAACAGAGCCTACGCAACCCAAAAAAATCAATCAATTAGCAAGCAAAGACCTTTTTTTGTTAAATTTCTCTTAATTTATTTTCGTCCCTATCACTGCATGGTTTTTCTTTCATGGAGGATGGTGTACATACCGATTTTTTTCCTCGTAGGTTGACACTTTTTTTTTTTTTTTTAGGGTTTTTCAACCTCAATGACACTCTAAGAAGGTACTCGTATGTTGGAGCTCTAAGAAGGTACTCGTATGTTGGAGCTCCATTGGTTGGGTCCGTTTGATCCCACTTTCTCCATCTCACCTTGGCTGAGTGCTTTGTAGGTAAATCCAACAAGAGCAAGCTACTCATTTGATGTTGGCTGACTGTTTAGGGACAATTTTCTTCATATATTAGATACAATATACCATTCCAAGCATATTTTGGCTGGCTCAATCCCACTCAAGTATCTCCTCTAGTTGTCCCCTCTTCAAAAGTCTTCTCGCTTGTCCTCTTTTTTTAGTCACATACATATTTGACTTGTCCCAACCCTCTATTATAAAACCTGACATGCAACTGCATTCCTTCTAACTCAGGACAACGGTTAGATTGCCTGCATCACCACAGTTGCATTCTTTCTAAATTTGCAAAGATTACTACAGAGGCAAATTTTTTATGAATTCACCGAAAT
>JASDQU010502719.1:55936-73413 GCA_032191745.1 Picea mariana | reverse complement strand
GTATTGACCGGTTGTTCATAGCCCAACGAGTCCAACTAAAAAATCCGATAAAATAACATATGTCAAATAAATGCCAAAAAGGAAAAGATAAACTCTTATTTTGATCCATATCCATCGTTGAATGTTTGCCAAATTCGAGTTGAGCTCTTGCACTCTGTCGTTCCAAGTCATTTGTTGAGATGTGTTTTCAACATTTATGGTGCTCTATAGAAATCCTTAGTGCATTCACAATAATGACATGATATTCACAATAGTGAAAAACAACAATTATGCATATCATAATTATTACAAGAAGAAGCTAGAGACATGATATCGCTGGTAGTATATGAATTTATAAAATGCTAAAAAATATAAGCTTTAAAGAGTATAATAATCTTGCAAAAAATCAAAATGCATCCAATGGTGGAAGGTGCTTATTTCTCCTCGATTCTTACATATATGCTTCTCCTTTTGTTAACTATGCCTGAGATCTAGCTCGACGCGAGTTCTTCTGCCAAAACTAAGGCAATTTATATCATAGCTTCTTCAGAAACAAAACAATAGTTTTCAAACCCATTTTTATAAACCTGTGAGACTTAAACATTTGAAATAGAACCAAAATAGGATTAGATAATAGCTTCTTCAGAAACAAAACAAGAGTGTACAAACCCATTTTTATAAACCTACGAGACTTAAACATTTGAAATGGAACCAGAATAGGTTGCACTCATAAACAAAAAAGCACTAAAGCATTCAAGAGAGATACCCATAATAATGTAAAGTTGGAAACCCTAAGTTACTGTGATTAAGGGGTTCAATGCCTTACTACTCCAGTAGTAGATCATAAACTAGACATATTTATGAATAAACTCGGAGCTCTTCGGAGCTCAAGGGTACAAGGGTGAGAAAGAAACTGGGGTTCGATTCCCACCTAGACAAGGCCGCCGACAATTCAGTATGTGCAAGTGGTCCCTATCTATTCCATAGTGGCCCATTGCTCTTCGTGGACAAAGAGAAAAGACACCAAATTTCTAAGGATCCCCCTCTCCTCATCATATCACTACTAAAATCTCCTCATAGGTCATTTCCCAGACGATTCAGTCAATCTCCTAATAAGTCCATGAGCATACATCTATAAGATTAGAGCAGTAACTGGGTATCTAAGTGTTGCATATTACCAAGATGGTATTTGAATATTATTGTTGGGATGAACAAAAATTTTGCAGTTCTCGCCCCATACAATATCGAAGGTTTCAAAAGAGTCTATCCTTAGTATTGTATAAGTCTAGCCATAAATCTAGATAATTGGACTTGAGTTCTGCACACAATTGATCTAAAAGGAGTTATTACGCGTCCAAACATAATGAGTAGTGAATTATAGAGGCACAACACATAGACCCATTCAATTGAATTTGTTTTCAGGAGGGTCTTTGTCTCCCTTTTTGTTACAATGCAATCACTTCAGAACAATTCATGGTCATCCCACTCCAAGGCTCTCTATGTCTGCGTGCTAACTCTCCTTAGCAATCAACATTGCTACTTCTTCCTTCATAGTCTGGAGCTTCCCTCGAACTAGAAACGTACCAGATGTTTCAAACCTTGAGCCACTTGGGAAAAAACCACCATAGGTTTTGCGCTCTAGGAATGACATGCAAAATCAGTACTTAGACAATAGTAAATTACTGGCATCACTACTTAGACTATTATAAATTACTAGTAATTATTTGAATTCCCAATTGATTTTAATCATCAAATCAATTACACATCCTTTATTATCCATGCATGGCTTGCTAAGTGACAAAGTCGCCATGTGGCTTGACAAACAAACTATTACACTAAGTTATGTTTTTAAAAGAATTGAAGAAATACAAATATTGTTGAAAAAACCCTCTTTCCCAGATTATCGTTGAGGGACATATTTGATTGCATATGGAATCTCCTATTATATCATGTATTCTCTGTTATTAGAAAAATTGTTACAAACTCGATCACATGTCGTAGAGGTATGTTTTTATACATACCTTCTGAGTGGTCCTAATTATACAACCTAAGTGGGTCTAATGGTTAAAAACATGTGTTTCCTCCTAAGAAGTCGATTCAAATCCAAAAGGGGGTAGGGTATGTATACCTTTGTAGACTTTAGCAGTCAAATCATTGTGTGGAGGGGGTTCCTTGTCCCAAAAACAAGGGGGTATCATACACCAATTTAGTGTCTGGCTTGGTCGTGACCTTAAAAATATATTATTATTATTATTATTATTATTATAGTAAGAAAATATGTCAGATACCTGTCAAAAGGTGTTATGACAATAAGTTAGCATAAATATTGTCAAATTTAGTGGAGAGGGGGCACCATGAAAAATTTACCATAAGATTCATAATGCCATCTCTCCAATAATGTATATGTGGACGCCATGCCTCCCATAATTTATATGTGCAATTGGCATTTGTTTCTTGATTCCATGTTTACAGTGAACGCAATTATCTTATGTTGTCGACTTTTAATATAAATACCTTTGTAAAATTGATATTAGAAGTAATTTCATAATGCAACATGGTTTTCAAAAATATATAATGATTAGTGCAATTGAGTCATCACATGAACATGTAATTGGATCCTATTCCACATCTGGAAAAAAATATGGGTAGCAAAGTAGTAGATTTGAAAAAAATATGGGTAGCAAAGCAATAACAAAGGGTTCAATTGTTAAATTCATGTGTAATGGATTGCAAAGCAATATATTTTATTTTTTCAAGTATCTCAATCAATTGTAAAAGAAATGTTTATCTTTCATGTCTCCTCCTTGTAAATGATTCAAAGAGTTATTAGTCCTTTCCTTAAGGTAGTGGGGACTATTGTAACCATTTTCCCTTTTTGCATTATTTTAGCACACAAATCAAATATTTTAACCAAAATTTAATCGTATAATTTGTCTTGCACTTTTTCTCTTCCTATCAAACTTTTACAACGCTTTTTCCTAACCAATGAGAAAGTTTGAGGCCTTATTTGGTCTCATATCGAGGCAAGATATGAGGCCAGAGGAAATGTTTGGCCGAAAAATTAGGACATGCGATAAATTTAAAGTAGATATATTGCTAGGAGAATTAATGCTAACTTGAAGGTTAGCATTAGTTCCAAACATTTAATGTTTGGACTGCAATAGAACATAGTCCATATCCCATTTTTTTTTACATGCATCTCTTAGTGGCACCAACTTCACCAGGTGTGTGACATGCAACAACTTCACCATGTGTGTGACATGTAATAGATCCCCGCCCTATTTTAAAAAACATGTAAATGTGTTTGCCTTTGACATTTCTTATCTTTGGTCCATCAGTCCATCGCTCCTCTCTATACACGTGCTCATTGGTTAGAGAGAAGAGCCCACCCGATGAAGGAGGGGAAGGAACAACATAGGGACAATAGAGCCTGTGCGACCCAACAAAATCAATCAATTAGCAGGCAAAGACCTTTTTCTAACATTTCTCTTAATTTATTTTTAGTCCCTATCAACAAATGGTTTTTCTTTCATGGAGGATGATGTACATACTATGTTTTTCCTCATAGGTTGACGCTTATTTGTTTTGTTGTTATAGGATTTTTCACCCTAAACGACACTCTAAGAAGGTACTCATATGTTGGAGCTCCATTGGTCGGGTTCGTTTGATCCCACTTTCTCCATATCACCTTGGCTAAGTGTTTCAAAGGTAAATCCAACGAGAAAAAGATACTTATTGGATGATGGATGACTATTTAGGGACAATTTTCTTCATATATTAGATACAATCTCTCATTCAAAGCATCTTTCGACTGGCTCAACCTTACTCTAGTCTCTCCTCTAGTGGTTTCCCCCTCTGCGCAAGATTGGTTGCTTGTCCTCTTTTTTTAGTCACATACATATTTGACTTGTCCCAAACCTCTATTAAAAAAACTGACATGCAACTGCATTCCTTCTAACTCGGGATAGCGGTTAGATTGCTTGCATTACCACAATTGCATTCTTTCTAAATTTGCAAAGATTACCATAGAGGATTTTTTTTTATGAATTCACTGGAAATTTTTCCTTTTATAAATTATCTTTGAATGTATTTCAAGTATAGTTGAAAAAAATACCGAGTCGACCAAGTCAAACTCTGGTCCTCTTTGCTTCCAAGCTGAGTTAACTTGGTCCCAAGCAGGGTATTCAAGTTTGTCGGAAGTGAGTCATTACTGACTGGTTGTTTGCAACCCAACGAGTCTAACTCAAAAATCTGATAAACTAGTAGGTGTCAAATAAATGCCAAAAAGGTAAAGAGAAACTCTTATTTTGATCCATATCCATTGCTGAATGTTTTCCAAATTCGAGTCGAGCTCTTGCACTCTATCGTTCCAAGTCGTTTGTTGAGATGAGTTTTCAACATTTCTGGTGCTCTATATAAATCCTTAGTGCATTCACAATAATGATAAAAAAATACAGGACAATGGTTAAAAAAACAATTATGCATATCATAATCATTACAAGAAGAAGTTAGAGACATGATACCGTTGGTAGTATATGAATTTATAAAATGTTAAAAAATACATGCTTTAAAGAGTTTAATAATCTTGCAAAAATTCAAAATGCATCCAATGGTGGCAGGTGATTAGTTCTCCCTGATTCTTACCTATATTCTTCTCCTTCTGTTAATTAAGCTTGAGATCTAGCTCGATGTGAGTTCTTCTGCCAAAACTAAGAAAATTTAGATAATAACTTCTTTAGAAACAAAACAACAGTGTACGGACCCATTTTTATAAACTCGTGAGATGTAAACATTTGAAATAGAACTAGAATAGGATTAGATAATAGCTTCTTCATAAACATAACCAGAGTGTACAAACCCATTTTTATAAACTCGTGAGACTTAAACATTTGAAATAGAACCAGAATAGGTTGCACTCAAAAACAAAAAAGTACTAAAGCAATCAAGAGAGATACCCATAATAATGTAAAGGTGGAGACCCTAAGTTACCGTGCTTAAGGGGTTCAGTGCCTTACTACTCCAACAATAGATCATAGACTAGACATATTTATGAATAAAAACGAAGATCTTTAGAGCTTAAGGGTACAAGGGTGAGAAAGACATTGGGGTTCAATTCCCACCTAGACTAGGCCATCAACAATTCGGTATGTGAAAGTGGTCCCTATCTATTCCATAGAGGCCCATTTCTCTCTGTGGATAAATAGAAAATGACACCAAATTTCTAGGCATCCCCTTCTCCTGACCATATCACTAAAATTGCCTCATAGGCCATTTCCTGGATGGTTTAGTCAATCTCTTAGTAAGTCCCCAGGCATACATCTGTAAGATCAGAGTATTAATTGGGTATCTAGGTGTTGCATATTCCAAAGATGGTATGATGAGGTTACTAACATCCATGCATCTATCAAATCAGGTAGTAAATCCCTCATCGGTCCTACCAGAGCACACTCGTGAGAGACATTGAAAGCTTGTTGAAACTTCATTGGGAGGTGGCATCATCGATCGTCCATGTAACTTTTACGATTTTAATATTTACTTTCCAAATACATCGATTAACATTGTTTAAAGGTGTCACTAAAAACTTTATCTACTGGGTAGAGAATGACAAGTGTAAAGCCCGAGTTTCTTTGGAATATATCCTAGAAATAAAACTCACATGAATATTTAATGAAATATATTTGGGGTTTTAAAACAAATACTATCCTTCATGGCTATATCGTGTAATGGGTAGTATGTAGACTTATATCAAATTTGAACAACAAGACTGTTTTTTTTATTTAAATTGTTATTTTTTATTTAATTTTTTGAAGTTTATCGATTAAAGGTAATAATAATTTTTATTTAAAAAATGATTATTAAAATAAATGAAAAAAAAAGAAATTTATTTTAAAAGTAAATAAATTTTAAAATATGTTATCATGGCTTCTAATTTCGATATGTTTTGACTTTTATTATTATTATTATTATTAATGTCTCTATATATTTTTATTAAAATATCTCTTTAAAAAAATTAAAATAGTTTTCAAATTTTTGAAATTAAATTTTTTAATTTTGATTGATGCTTACCATTGATTTGACAATTTTTATGTGATTTGAAAACTATTTATCACATAAATAAAATTGATTTAAAATTATAAATGTTTACACCCATCGTAATTAGCTGAAAAGACTTAAAACAAACATAGAAGTAATGACGTGAAGCTTTGTGAAGCTTCATGCCAATCGTTTTCTGCAACACTGTTACTCCATCATGGATGTGGCTCTCACTTTAACTATAACTTAATTTTGTTGTTGTCCTCTTTTACACTTCAATATTCAACCACTAACTATAACTTAGGGAAACTTTATAACAATGTGTTTACATGCAACATATGATGATGGTGACTAACAATATAATTTTTAGAAAATGATAAAACTTTATTCTATTATTATAGAACTATTATATTAAAACATTTCTAAGAGTCATGTATAAGTGTTATAGCCCTAAATTTCCCTACACATGCATACATGGCCTTGGCCCTCTTACTTGCATTTTTTGCCAAATCACTATTGAGAAGCTCTTCTTAAAAAACCAGTTTTTGGAAGATGTAGGCACCCTGCACCATTACAGCCCGTGTACATACGCTTGCTTCACCACTACATCTCACGTACATACGCATGTTGCACCATTATGTCCCGCGTATTCTTGCACAAGTTGCAAAAAATAAAAAGTTGCAAGGAATTCGTTGAAATTCACATGATATTGGAGGTTTCCCAACTAATCCACTCGCTATAGCTCGTCACAAAACCGAATAACCATCCTTTTGGCATATTAAAGGAGGTGTTGGGGTCTCATTTCATACCCATAAGAACAATGAAACTCTTCCTGATTTCACTTCCCCTCCTTGTCCAAGATATTTCTGCCTTTTGTGAGAAATTGCCTCAGCATACCCTCATCAACCTCTTCTTCCTCCATTCAGCCCATTCCCTTCCATAGAAGAGATCAGAAGGTTGAGACAAGAATTTCATAGAAGGTGCACTTGGAGCATGGTAAAGAGGAGACCGAACCAGGTTCGTAGAACGATAGCTGGCTCATATTGTAAGGTATAATCTTTGTATTATGAATAAAAGAATCACATTTTCTTGTCCCAAATGATGGTGTCTTGAGTACTTTTATTGATTTATGCTTGAGATTCTAACATATAAACCTAACTTATGTATGGAATATCATGCTTGTAGTTCTTTGTTTGCCTATATTTGGATGCAGGTCAGCCCTGGAAGGAGATGTGCAGTCAGTGGAACTTCCAAGCGCGAGGAGATCATCACTAGATGTGGCATTAGAGGTATAGTTACCCAATCTCTTCTCTCTTTTCTTTCTTTATATTAGTTTTGGTATGTTTGGGGTAGTATAGAGAATTGATTAGCTTTTAGATGGTTATTCTCTCTGTCTATATATTGAACCTTGGTGTAGTTAAAGGGGGGGTTTTCCCGCTAGCAGAATTGGCAACCATATTGGAGAAGCCTCTAGGGTTTTTTAAGGGATTTTGGGTTGTTTGATTGGTTTATCTGCGTTTCAAGTTTCTTTGAGTTTTCTGAGTCTGTCAAGGGATTCTGGTCACCTTCAGGTGAAATACCAATTTTCCCTGCCCTCTAAGACTGTCTGATCTTTTCTTTTTTTTGGAAAGATGCATAGGTGTACGCACCTTGTCTTGAGTCAGTCCATGTACATACGTGCTCTTCTCAGTAAACAACCCGCATACATACGTGCTCTGCTCAGTAAACAACCCGCGTACATACGTAGGCTGCTGATGCAACAACCCACGTATCTGTTTCAAGAAATTTTTTGAAAAAGAAGGAGTTTGCCTCTTTTCTGATTAAGGTTCACACTTCTCAGGGTTTCTTGGATCAGCTTAGAGTCTTTTTTTATAGCCATTGCCTAGGTTTAGAGTTCAGTTTACTTGTCTTCTTGATTTTCTTGTGTTTACTTTTAAAAGGGTTTTAAGCAAGCTGTTGAATTATAGATCTGCCTTCTTGGTTTCTTAATTGATTCCCTGCGATCCGCAGTGGGATAAAGATTTGTTTCAGTCTTGTTTTAGTTTTCTTTTTACCCCTTTTACTTGCTTTGAAAAAATAAAAATATTTATTTCAGTTTTTCTNTCTTTAAGGAAATTAAAAAAAAAAAAAAAACTTTTCAGTTTGGTAAAGTTGTTAGAGTTGGTTATTTGCAAAAAAGGAAAAAGAGTCTGTTTTTCAAGTTCTTTCTTTTTTTCTTGAAACATAAGTAGCTTGTAGTCAAGCGAAAATAGGTTTTAGGTTTTTCTTACAAGATCTTGAAAAGTTAGTTAAGAAAAGTTGAGTAACAAAGAGTTAGTTATAAATATTTTCTTTTCAATTTGAAGTAATTTTGCTTTCAAGTATTTTAATTTTCTCCTCTTTTCGTCTCTTTATAACGTCATGAGTTTCACCACCATATCCCTGTGAGTAAATCAATACTTTAAAAAGAATGCTTAATCTAAAATAAACTAGAGTTTTTTGTTTGTAGGGTCAACCAACTAGTTTAGGGTTAGGGCCTTGAATTAGGTTGGAGAGGAAACTCTTCAAGGCCGTTAAATCAAACATTGGAGTCTGAGTTAAGGAGTGTTTAAGTCTAGTGTTGTAAAATTTATCCGGGACCCCCCTCTAACATAGGGGATAAACATGAGGTCGTGTGAGGAAAGGAAATGAAGATGACCCGTCCAAAACCAGTCTGAACATAGTGGGGAACACATATTGAGGATTTGTCTTGGGAGTACTACCAATTTCATTTGCCTATGGAGCTTTGTGGACCTTGAATCTGTTCGAGATCCTTTGTTGTCTTCCAGACCATTTTATCTTGATACCCTTGGTAGGTTTCAGAATTTTTATCCTTCTCATTGCGATCCATCCGACTGTCGACTGTACTCGCCTGGTGACTGACTGCGAGCTGGCAACTTAGTTGCCCATATTCTAGGGACTTACACGGGTGACTGTGGGGGTACACCATGGTACCTGAGGAAGATGTAGGATCATGCTTCAAAGAATATACCCGGAGGGTGCTTCCCTGTTCGAGGTGCACTTACACCGATTAGTTGCTCTAGTGTTGATTGACGTAACTGTCCTTCCTACTAGATAGTTGTCTGCTTGATTTGTCTATAGGAATTTTTTTAGTGTGTGCTTGGTGTTTAAATGCTAGTTAAGCCTTACTGTGTTGTTTGATCATATCACAAGGTGGAAGATCAACAACTCCGCCGGTCGCAAAGGCTTCAAGGCCTGTCATCGGTTCCATTGGAGCCACCTCCACCACTGTTACGGCGAAGACTTGGCCAACAAGGGTCGTTCGAAGAGGTTGAGACGCAGGAAAATGTGCCCGAGCCTGCTCCACGAGGAGACTATTCAACTTCAGAGGAACCTACCATTTCTAACCTTGAGGCATAATCTCTCAAGCCAACCAACCCTCCAATCACTGAATTTTAGGCACCGATCTTGGTACAAGTTGTGCTTCTTGAGGTGACACCTTCCGAGTGCGAGTTAGTTTTACAAGTGACAATGGGAGAAAATGTTGCTACTTCATTTGGGAGTCCTCATACTCTCGTTTCGGCTACAAACGTAGGGGGAATCTTGCCTCCTCTCCCACCTTCTCCAATCCGGACCACAGTGGTCTCGACTCCCTCTACTTCAGGTAGTGGTCTGATACCGACATCGACGATGACCATTGCTCCTTTTACTCAGAGTGTGACGAGCACTCCATTCTCATATGGGATGCTCGACTTTGATTCGAACTTGGTTCTTACCTACTCCATCTTACAGACCATGGGTCTAGGGGTAAGGAGCTCGAATGCTCCTGTGCAAGGGTCCACCAAGGGTGCTTCAATCCCCTTCAATGTTATCCCTTATGGTGGAGGTCATATACCTCCTCCATCCCCCTTCCTTGATAGTGATTTCCAACAACCTATCGGGCCGATTGCTAATTACAACTTGTTTGCAGCAGGCAGTTTAGGACCTTTGTCTTACACAATGCTGGTGGGATCCATGTCATTATTTTTGTTCGACGTGTTTGGGAATGATTTTTCTTCGGATGCTGTCTTGGCTGGGGGAAACCCCGGTTTTGGGCAATAGAACCTAGTGAAGGGTACTATTCCTGCACAGAGAGCGACGACTGGAGTTTTCTCCACTCAGGGTATTTGGAATCCTTGGAAAGGATTAGTTCCCTCGCAAGGTATGTTGGTCAAGAGCAACCCTTTCCATGCACAATGGAACCCTAGGCAAAGTTCCGTACCCATGCCCTCGGATTGGCTGAGGGCATTACCTTCCAAAATCCTTGGAACACAATGTAGGGAGAAATCCCTACGTAAGCTATGTCGTCCAATTACGAGAGTCAATCGATGATATCCCAACAAACGCAGGTTATGTATGCTCGTCAAGGCCATGGTTTCTACCAGAACCCTAGCCAACAGTCCAATTTTTCCTGGTAACCTAGTGCTAGTCAAACTCTAGGACCCTCTTTTCCTGTACATAGTACTCAAACTAAACTACCATTTCGGGAAACACTACATCTGCCAGACTTGTCGAGATTACTCAATGACCCAATTTGTCATGATCCGCGTTGGCCCTCCATGCCGACTAATTTTCCCTCAGATATTCCTAAATTTGAAGGCAAGCCTAGCGAAGACCCAGGTGATCACGTGACAACCTTTCACTTATGGTGCTCATCAAACTCACTGCAAGACAACTTCATCCAATTGCGCCTTTTTCAATGCACTCTTATAGGGGGTGCCACAAAATGGTATATTGAGCTCGACCGCTCGAGGTATTCTTACTTCAATGACTTGGATATGGTATTTTTGAACCATTTCCAGTTACCCGTGAGATACGATGCCTGCACCGAATTGCTGGCCAACTTTGAGAAGACCAAGGCCGACCATATCTTCGATCATATCCGAGAATGGTGACATCAAAAGAGATTGATTAAGGTCCAAGTCCCTCCGTATTTCTTATTGGAGTGGTTTCTGAAGTCTTTGGTGTGTTGGGTATGTGTTATATTCTTTGCATGTGTGTGTGTGGGTGGGTCAGATACGACAACTGCATCTGACGATCCGTTTTTGGGTGGTTTTTGCTATTTTTAGCTGATTTGTAAATTAATCCCGGATTAAGGGATTAGGGTTTTGGTATCTACGGAATACCTAAAAACATTGTATATATTGTATGGAGAATGGTGAAATTTGATATAATGAAAAGAAGAAAGGTTTTCCCGGTTGAGGGTTTCTGGTAAAAATCTCTGTGTAATCTGTGTATGAGCCATTGATTAATTTCTATATTGCTTAAGAATCTATATGCATTGCTTTACTTCACAGGTTTAAAACTTACATGGTGCTGTGCATATCCAAGGATGTAGCAACTTCTAGAGTGTTTTCAAGGGAGGAGGCGATAATGAGAGCACATCATGTTGAACTCATCTACTCTCAGTCCGACATGCTCTATGATATTTTTCCAGATGTACCATGGTATATTCTCGATAAGGCTAAACAAAAGTCTGGACCCATTGCCAATGGTATTGTGGGCTCAACACAAGGAAATTCCATTGATCTGTTGTCAAATCAATTGCAACATTTGTCGATACAACAGGCTATGGCCTTAGGTTTGGTTGTTCCCCCTACCCAAACGTCGAACATACATAGTGTGCAGTCAACGAACCCTAAGGCCAACCAACAGCCTGAAGGGAAGAAGAAACAAAATAACAACAAGGGTAAAGGGGAAAACAAGGATACTAATAATGTTGGTGGGGGGAAAACAGAGAAGAGGAAGTCGAAGTATCTGTGTAACCTTTGCACGGAGGACCACCTGAATCATCTGTTCCCTCGACTTGCGGAAGCTGAGAAGCTATTGGCGCAGCTACAACCTGTTGTGTTGATGAACCCATTTCCACATGGGAAAAACATGGCTCAATCTTCAACATCATCGAGCGTAGAAGGGGGAAATCAAGGACCCCCTGCGACTACTAGTAATAACACGGTCGCAAATGTTTACATGATGAAATCCAAGGCTAGTATAGCGACCATGGCTCGAAATTACAGAATGTCGAAATTTGTCGAAAAGGTAAAAGAAGCCACAAACTCACCGACTCCTCTCTAGATTGAGAAGACGATGGGAAAAACGATGACTCACATCCCGAAAGGTGTGTTCAAGAAGGATTCTCATAATATGAATGCGAGGGATTCATAGAACTACTCTGTTGTGGAATATTTGGCACAAACCCATTGCGCGATGTTTACTTTGGAAGTCCTCCAAAGTTTCCCTTCACAGAGAAAGGCTTTGTTATCTTCTTTGGGATCAGCAGAGACTTGTAACCCGAGAGAAAACTTTCTTGATCCAATCGACTTGAAACTTCGTCTTCCTTACCACGTTGCGTTTTATATAGTAGTGGCTTACACCACACAATATTTTACTCGAAACATCTTCTGTACAATGGTTGGCGAGGGTGCCTCGACTTGCGTGATGTCGTTGGTGTGTTGGAAGGCCATTGGCCAACCTGGTTTGTCTCCGTCACCTATGTTGCTGACATCGTTTGACAGTCGGTCATTTAGACCACATGGAATCGCTCCTTCTTTCCTCGTGCAGTTGGGAGAAAAAAGCATGTGCGTTGAAGTTGAAGTGGTCGATGCACCTCTCGACTACAACCTGTTGTTAGGGAGTTGTTGGACTTATAAAATGCATGTAGTGGTTGCTACGGTTTTTCAGGTCTTGTGTTTTTTGCACGAGGGCCAGATTGTGACCATTGACCAGTTGTTCTTCTCCCATCCTGACCCTTAATGAGGGACTTCCACGATCCCGATGATTGATAATCCACAACTCGACATTGTCAACTTAGGGGTTGGTTTGTGTCCATCATTGATGGGAACTTTTGATTACCCATCGCTTGTTGGTGATGTCAAACTTATATCTGTTGTCCCCAACCATCCTAGGGCTACAATATTTCAAGTGTCATCATTTTGAATGACTTACTTTCATGATCTGTGGACTCTTCCTTCCCCATCGGCTCCAATGGAAGGGACAGGGCATCCTGACATGGCCATGCTCTTGTCCGTCGCTGAGGTTGTGTACAACATTGTTCAAAAAAATTTGGCCAACCCCGATCTGAATCCCTCACAGGAGTTAGATCCAGTCTTCGAGCCTATTTGGGCTCAAGGTTCTCTTGCCACTAGATATCCTTTATACCCGATCTTTCCCTCTATCAAGGCAATTATTGAGGCATTGACTGGTCTAGACAGACCTTGGGATGATCTTAATCATAGATCTTAGTTTCTTCCAGAGTTAAGGAGAATAGAGGCGAGCAAATTTTTTTCGACCGTAAATGGAGATAGGTCTTGTCATATTAATCCTCCGGTTACGCACGCATTTTATGCCGAGGGTAATATGGCGAGTATCGCTACAACGATTCCCATAGATATCTCCAAAATTCCTGGCGAAACAATGAGTCTTTTAATTTTTAATTAGATAATAGCAAGGTTCGACATCCCGAAGAAGATTGTCACTGACCATGGAAGTCACTTCAAAAACAAAATGATGTTTGAATTAACATCAAATATTGGGTTGAGTCAAGAACATTTGTCACCTTATTACCCACAAGAGAATGGTGAGGTTGAAGCTATGAATAAGTCTCTCAAGACTATTCTTCAGTAGACTATCAATTCTGCCAAGTCAAATTGGCATTTGATGTTGTACTCAACATTGTGGGCCTACCGAACATCTGTGAACACTGCCACTGATTTCTCACCTTTTCAACTTGTATATGGGATGGAAGCTGTCTTACCTATCGAGTGTCAGATCCCTTATTTAAAGTTGGAAGTGGAACTACTGTTAGACACTTCACCACTTGAGGAATGCCTACTATATCTCGAGCAGCTCAATGAGCAACATCGTGATGCAGCCTCAGCCAATGAGGCTCATAAGAAACGAGTCAAGTGTTAGTATGATCGATCCGTTCATCCTCATATTTTCTTTGAAGGTGATATTGTCCTGGTCTATGATCAAGACAAAGATCCCTTGGGGGAAGGCAAGTTCAAACCCATGTGGTTCTGACTATTCATTGTGAAATACGTCTTGAAGAAGGGTTCTTACCATTTGGTTGAGTTTGAAGGAAATGCCTTGGTGGATCCTAGAAATGGGCTCTACCTCAAGAAGTATTACTCTTAGGTTGGTCATCTGGGTGACTTTTTGTACATATGTATAGTTTCTTATACAATTTTTGTCTTTTTTGTTTTGTGGACGTATAGTTATTTATGTCTTCTTTTTCACTGTGGCAGATGTCAAGTGAATCATAGGTGCATTTTGGGTTCGCAGAAGGCACTATCCGACACACTCGGAGGATTTCTTCCGCAGCTTGGGTGATTTTCACCCCTGGAGGTCAGTTTCTATCTTCCAGAGGTATTTGTCTAGGTGACGCTACAAACAATGTCGTCGAATACATTGCAATGATAGAGTTTCTTAATAATGCCTTGTTGCATGGAATTTCACACCTCCGAGTCTACTTAGATGCTCAACTGGTTGTGTCCCAGTTAAATGGAGTTTACCGCATTTATGATCCTACTTTGCACCAACGTTTCCTTAGGGCACATCTCTTAGAACGTTACTTTGATTACATTATGTATATCCATGTTCCTAGGAGATTTAATCACATGACATATACTCTAACTAATCACATATTAGATTGGCATGTTGCACACACATAGAAAGAGAAGCACACACATACACATGTACATGCATTTGTAAAACAAATATGATCCATAAGACAAATAAGATGTAAATATCTATATATATATATATATATATATATATATATATCAAAAGTGTCACGAGTATATAGGTGGGAGTGAACGCCTCAAAAATAAGGTTCAATATACATTGTTGGGCTTATGCCCTCAAAAAATATATGTACAATGGTTCCCTCGGTACATCAAATGTCTAGCCTATCTAATATCGGGGACTATTAGCCCTGCCATAATGAACGATGATGTTGGCTAAATACTGGAAGAGTTGGACCCATGTCTGTGGCACCCCCACTACATGAGGCTACATGGAAGGCAGGAGATCCTTGATCTCGACCATGGGTATTGTGCGAGTGAGCACAGTGAAGTTGCACTCCACTCATCTCAAAACACTCTCAAACTCTCCGAATGGAGTTCCCCTTGCGTCAGCTGATCCCCCAACTACTGCTGGTCCTGCCTCTAGTCAAGGACATCATCGAGTCCTTGAGAAGTCTGATGGTTGCACTGGTCCCACATCTGTACATAACAGATACATTAAATTCAATATTATTTACACATATAAAAATGATATATATAAAATAAATTAAAAATTAAATAACATAAAAAAAAAGTTACCTATCTCTCCTCGCTCCTCTCTGGGAGGCATGGGCATGTATGGGTCCCTAGAAAAGTTGATTCCGGCATAGGGGTAGTCCTCTATCGCTGGAACCTGTCATTCCCACTAGTAAAAAAATGTGTCGTCGAAGGCCTCTATGGTCCTCCCTCCCCCCTATCGTGGAAAAAATGTTGCCCATCTACATACCACTTGGAAGGAGGCCACATGCCCCTACACAGTCTCTCTGGGAATAAGACTGGGAACCCTCTCGAAGAAGAAGGAACACAGAATAGAGCCAAACCCGAAGTTCTTGTTGCTTCATTGCTGACACTCTATCAGTTGTCTCTTCAAGCATGTAAGCATGGTTGTGCTCCAGTCAAAGATATGGGCCTCCTAACACTGAATAGCACAGTGCATGTGTGCCTGAGAAGCCTGTTGTATGGCTATGGATCCAGTAATCCACCCAATCAATAGTAAGATCACTCACAGAGTCAAGCTCATGATCTTGTGAATCGACACCTGAGAACCTACCTTCTCAGTGCCAGCCTCACAGTAGATCCGGATGTAGTCCTCAATGTTGAAAGGCCCAGGGGGGAATTTCCACACATTGACTGGTTCCCCTCTCCTTGAGAGGCCATTCAGGAAGTAGATATCCTCAGTCGTTGGAGTCAATGACTGTCCCTCTAAGATGAATGCCTCTGCATCTGGGTGCCAGTAATCAACATAGGCATTCAACAATCTGGGTTGTGCCCTCATAAAAGGACACTGGAAGAACTTCCATAGCCTGCACTGTTTCAGTGCGGCGATGGATCGAGGTCCTCTTTGACCAAGATGTCTATATCCTTGTGTTCCCTCTCCCTCCAGTGGACAAACATCCTATTCCATGGAGAATTGAAGGGAGTTAGCTCTTGTTTTATAACTTTGCCAAGATTTTGAGGGTATACGCGGGCTGTAGTGGCCTTAATCACGTATGTACGTGGACAAAGTGTTTTCTGCTTGAGTACATACGCGGGTTGTCCTTGGATAGCCCACGTACATGCAGGGCCACTCTTTTTAGGAGAGTGTGCCYGCTCAAAAATAAAAYTAAATGCATACCTGAAGAATTGAATTGCAAGATAGATGAAATTATACTTACTTGGTCCAAGCGGATTTTCATTTTGTCCAATGAAGATCCTGGAATAAACTTCTTTTGCAAAGGGKTTTTTTCTCCTTTTGGTCAATTTTCAAAATGCAATGGTGAAAATGAGCTGTCAACTTTTATTTATAGAATGTTTTGGCCCTTTTTACCACTTTTTTGATCCCCTTTGTCATTTTTCCTGGCTTGGAAATCACTTGGTTTTGATTCTGAGTTTCTTATTAGACGTTATGGTACTCTTTTCCTTTTGGTTTGGTAATTTTTTGGGGGATGGGTCACCTTTTGGTATCCTTTGGTAAAAGTCATTTTTTCCAACTTTTTGCATATAAGTTAGGTCTTCATCTCCACTTTCTGCATCTCGTTGTATTTTCCACTTTGCCATAGGATCRACCCCACTGAATTGTGACACAAAACCTTCATTGCTACTCTAGAAGTGTCATAATTAGGTGGTAGAGCCTACCTTTACATGGATTCCCTAGGTAGATGCTTGTTACATTTTGGCGTCCATGCTATCAGTAATGACTATAGGCTCGAGAGTTCTTTTTAGTCCTATCATGATTACGAGATTGAGCCTCATTCATCTGTTGCACCATCGTTCTTGGCCTCACCCTCGAGACTCCCAAATGAGCACTCCTTTTTGTCTTTCAAGCTCACTTTATGATTCAAAAGAAACATCCGACGAGACTGTCTTTATGCTTTTCGATCTTGTCTGGATTAACCGCGAAAAGTATCCTCCTGGAGTCTTCTTTAAGCCCTATTTAGACTCTCTAAACATGAAACGATTGACGAGCGATCTAGTTTCCCTTCACGCTCGCCAAATTCAAATTTGAAGGAACATCAGTCTGACGGTAGTTTACCCCTTTTTTCGGTCTGGACAGTTAATTTCACGAATAAAGTTATGCTCTAGGAACTTCAGTTCGCTAGAAGATTCTCAGGTGTAAGTTTAACCCTTTTTCGGGCATGAGGGACTAAATCTTCGAAAAAGGAACATTCTCCTTAGTTTTGGTTT
>JASDQU010502718.1:83653-95940 GCA_032191745.1 Picea mariana | reverse complement strand
TTTTGAGAAACTGACAAGTGTAAATTTCTTCATGAAAATGATCTTAAAGAAGAGCTAGATCATCTATCACCATGTCATTATCATGTCATCATCTTGATAACCAAAAATGTGGATAACACCTCCTGCCCTCAGGCCGAGATCCACGTAGGATCTTGATTCTTCTCTAAACCTCGACAAGGGTTAATTGAACTCCTTGTTTAAGCCAGTAAAGGATTTAGGGTCTCACGAGTTGGTCACTTCGAATGCAATGCCACAGCTCTTGGCAATAGCCGAAATGCGAAATTGCGAATGGGATTAAGGTGTAAGCCCCCTCTTCAACCCCTTTTCCAATATGACCACAACCAAACCTTACGTAAGCACCTTTCGTAACTCGCGACTTCGCGATTTGGAGCACCAACCTTTTGTGCGCTTCCCTTACGAATCCCCGAAACGTGATATGTCAACGAAGGTTGACTCCACCCAAAGTGACGGGCACACGCCACCTATCACCTCTGTTTACTCCGCTTACAGAGTGGGTCCTTGCCACCTATTCGCACGAGACTTTGGCTTTCGCAACTTGAGAGAACAACGAATAGTCGTTCCTCTCCCTCTACAAATCCCCAACTCCAAAATCATGCCTTTGATGAGATCGACGACTGTCTGCGTCCCTAGATCCAACGGCCCTCGTTGTATCGGGATTTCGCCAATCGAAAATACACAACACTCGACCCAAACCACTAGTCACTCCATTCCCCGAACTCTGGTACATGAATTCATATACGAGATAAATGGCTCTCGTTGATATGGTCCCGACGGTCACTACTCCTCCTGAGCTTATGGGTGTTGAAAGACACTCAGTCTTAATCCTTCCGTTGTTCCACAAGATCCAATGGCTAATGGAACTTCGACACTTCTCCTTGAAGCGATTCCACCATTTGATTCAACTTCTCCATGACTTCTGGCCAAATGACTTGGTGTCCTCCCTCCTGAACTTGACTTCTATGAGACTATTTCGACCTCCATCTTATTTGAACCCTTCGAAGGTTCTATCCCTTTTGAGCTTTTGCTTATGAACTCAAGACTTCCAAAAGGGTCCCTGCATGCACTCCTTGTGGAAAATTTTCAAATAACCTCTGGTTGTTTGGGTCTTCAATTTGTGCACCTCTTGCAACAGAGAATTATTCAACTCCTCTCTGAGTTTGAAAGAATTCGTTCCCTTCTCCCAGCCTGTGCACACTTTGCACGGCTCTGTGCTCTGCTAGCACTCTTGCCTATAAAGACACAATTTGAATCTCCTATGAGATTTATGAGATGAAACTCAAGGCCTGGTTGACGCACTCCTTTTGGACCCTCCACTACATTCTTTGTAGGATTTCTCAGAAAGAGAAACAACTGAAACTCATTCTCCCCTTGTCCAGAATTCAAACATTCAACATAGAATTCTAGAGCATACACACACATTTCATTGAAATAAAATGCACACAAAGAATATAAACAAGCCTACAACATACCATTTAACAAGTGGTTCCAACAACCATAACAAACACACAGATTGGAATCAAATCTTTATTCTATTAATTCCAGTGCTCTTGTACATGGAAAATAACAACTAAAATGCATAAAATTCTTTGTTCTCCTCTGCAGCTCTACAACTTACAAAATTCTGAATAATGTTACAATGATACAAGGGTTGAGGGTGTTTATCATCCATTTTCCCTCCTATGCTCCTAAAACTATCTAATCTATTAAATTAAATCTACCTACTTGCATTAAACACACATAAATGCCTATTACATCCGGCGGATAGGAACATACACTCCAAAATCAGTTTGGAACTTCAAGATATAAATGTGACTGCACTTTCCTCCTATCCATTACATTACTGTTGCAGATTTTGGAATTCACAACGTTTTCACAAAAACGTATTTAATTGCATCTGTGCATCCAACTGTCCTCTTTGGCTAGGCATGTGCTTTGGCTTTCAACGATGCTCCTGCATCATACTCCCTTGCTTGAAAATTTTCATGAACTCTTGTTCATGAGTTCCTTCAGTGTTTTTCCATGCTTTTGAATTGCTACTTCATCCTTCCAATAGGCATCTTCAACTGGATGTCCTTTCCACTTAACCAAGTATTCAAAATACTCTTTTCTCCTAGTCTTTCTACTAATCCTCTTGTCAATTATGCTTTGCATCTGTGGCTTTTCAGCTACAGGCATTTGTTTCGTCCATGGGATTTCTTCCTGTTCACCCTCTGCTCCTACTTCTTCATCTCTGTAAGGGTACAAATTTGCAACATTGAATATCGGTGAGATTCCGACCCCATCGGGTAATTCAATCTCATACGCATTTGCCCCAAATTTTCTTATGACCTTGCACAGTCCAATTTTCTTCATCTTCAGCTTGTTGTATGTTCCCCTTGGGAACCTTTCCTTCCTCAAATGCACAAGAATCAAATCACCAACTTCAAATTGAAGTTCTCTCCTGTGTTGATCTACTCTATGCTTGTACTCTTGACTTGAACTCTGCAATCGCTCCTTGATTCTGCTATGAATCTCCTTCATCCCTTCTACAAAGTCCTCTACACTAGCACTCCTGAATTCAGCTTGTTCTGAATCTTTCAATTCAGAGACTCCCCTTGGTTTCATTCCATATACAATTTGGAATGGACTCTGCCCTGTGCTTCTATTGAGTGAATCATTGTAAGCGAATTCCACCTGTGGCAGAATGTGATCCCATTGACTGTGGTGTTCAATCACTAAGCTCCTTAACAAATCTCCCAAGCTCCTATTCATGACTTCTGTCTGTCCATCCATCTGAGGATGATATGCTGAGATAAAATACAAGTTTGTCCCCAGCTTCTTCCATAAGATCCTCCAGAAATATCCTACAAACTTGGTAAATCGATCAGAAACGATACTCCTTGGCAAGCCATGAAGTCTGATGACTTCCTTGAAAAACACGTTCGCAATTTGAGTTGCATCACTGGTTTTCTGGCATGGTATGAAATGTGCCATCTTTGAAAATCTGTTTACCACTACAAAGATTGAATCATATCCCCTATATTTCCTTGGCATTCCTAATATGAAATCCATGCTCACTACGTCCCACGACCTTTTGGGTATGGGTAATGGCTGATATAACCCTGTATTCTGCCTTTTTCCCTTCCTGTGCTGACAAATTCTACACCCATCCACAAATTTCTTTACATATGTCCTCATCCCTGGCCAGTAATATGAGCCATTCAACTTTGAGAACATTTTTTCATGACCGAAGTGTCCGGCCTATCCTCCGTTGTTCTTTTCCTTCAACAAATTCTCCCTCATGGAGGATTTCGGAATACATAGTTGATTTCCCCTGAACAATATTCCATCCCGGATCATGTACTCTGTCCATTTTCTTATGTCCCTGAGAATTGGATTCTTAGACGCCTCATATGCCTCTTTGAAATCTGGATCATCCCCGTACATTTCTTTGAGGTTATCAAAACCCAAAGTCTTAATTCTAAATTCCTGCATAAGCAAACATTTCCTGCTCAAAGCGTTAGCAACTTTGTTAGCAGTTCCAGAAATATGCTTAATCACAAAAGTAAAATTTTGCATGTATTCAAACCATTTAGCATGTTTTTGGTTCAATTTCTCTTGTTGAGTCACTAATTGCAAAGCGTGATTATCGTTGTACAAAACAAACTCTTTTGGAACCAAATAGTGCCTCCATTTCTTTAGCGCTTGTATGACTGCGTAGAATTCTTTGTCATATGTGGAGTACTTAATCTTTTCTTCATTCATTTTTTCACTGAAATACGCGACTGCCCTGTTGTCTTGGCTTAAGACCGCTCCAATGGAAAATCCACTCATGTCACACCTAACCTAGAATGTCTTGTTGAAATATGGAAAAACCAAAATTGGTTGCTCAGTGATCTTCTTCTTCAACAGGTTGAAGCTCTTCTCCACTTCCTCCATCCAGTGAAAATATTTATGTCTTTTCTTCACCATATCCATCATCGGTACACTAATTCCACTGAAGTTTTGGATGAATTTCCTGTAGAATCTAGCCAAACCATGGAAGCTTCGAACTTCAAACATGCTCTTCGGCGATGGCCAATCCTTAATCGCCTTTATCTTTTCCGGATCCATTTTCAATTCATTTGCAGAGATAACAAAACCCAAATAAATGATTTTTGTCCTTATAAATGATGATTTATTCATGTTGATCAGCAATTTCTCTTGTTGTAACCTTCTAATCACTACATCTAAATGATTCAAACACTCTGTTTCAGTTTTGCTGAAAATTAATATATCATCAAGATATACAATGACAAATTTCCCAATGAAATCCTTCGGGACTTTGTTCAACAACCTCATGAAAGTATTGGGTGCATTCATCAATCCAAATGGAATGACAAGCCATTTATACAGCCCTTCATTTGTCTTGAATGTTGTCTTCCATTCATCACCTTTTCTCATTCTAATCTGATGATATCCGCTTTTCAAATCAATCTTTGAAAAAAACTTTGCTCCACTCAAGCAATCCATCAAGTCATCCATCCTTGGCAATGGGAACCTGTACTTGATGGTAATTTTGTTGATTTCCCTTGAGTTTGTACACATTCTCCATCCATTTTCCTTCCTTGGGCTGAGCACTGTTGGAACAACGCATGGACTCAAGCTCTCCTGAATCAATCCTTTGTCCATTAAGTCCTGGATCTCTCTCTTAACTTCTTCATTCTCTTGTGGTGTCAACCTATAAGCTTCTTTGTTCGGCAAACTGGCTCCAAGTATAAGATCAATATGATGGCTTATACTCCTGATAGGTGGCAACGAACAAGGTAGTTTTTCCACTACTATATTAGAAAATTCTTCCAACAAATCCTGGATTTCTTACGGTAAATCATCTATCCTAGTGTTGTTCAAAATAATTATGGGCTTCCTAACCAAAATGAATTGTGTGTCTTCCTTCTTCTTGACTTCCTTAAGAAATTCCTTCCCACTCATGAGAAGTACAGTGTTTCTCATCTCTGTTTTCACCTCTTTATCCTTAATTGGCAGCAACATGTGCATCCTACCACTTTTCTCCAGAGTGTACATGTTCTTTTTCCCATCATGCACCACATTTATGTCATATTTCCATGGTCTACCCAGTAATAGATGACAAAAATCCATGGGAATGACATCACATAATACCTCATCTTTATATCCTCCTATTTCAAATTCAACTAAACAATGTTTGGTGACATTTACCTGATGTCCTTTTTGTAGCCACGAAACTTTGTATGGGCTTGGATGTGCAACAGTCTCCAGCTCCATCTTTTCTTCCATTTCCATGGATACAATATCATCTATGCTACCGTTGTCCACTATTACCTTGCATACCATGTCTTTGGTTTTGCAAGCAGTCTGAAATAGATTGTTTCTTTGGGTTGGGTTCTCTGGTTCCTTCTCTGATTTCAAGTGAACTTTCCGCATCATCAAATATCTTTCGCCCTCAGTGTCCTCTGCCTCAACATTCCATCCTTGATATTTGGAAATGTGAGCTTCACCACCATCTTTCTTCCTATCTGAACACTCATAGGATTTATGTCCTATTTTTCCACAGACAATGCATTTCACTTCACCTTCTCTGCCTCTTCCTCTTCCTCTGGCTCGAGGAAAAGTATTTCTATCATCATAATGCCTCCCCTGTGAGCTTCCTCCTCTCTCAAATTGAGTTTGATTTTTCTTCCCCTCTTATTTTCACTTTCAGCTGCGTTGATATCCCCAGCGTCAACTGTTCACCTCTGTTTTGTCTCCATAGCATCAAGTCTGCCATGTAATTCATGCATTTCTCTTTCCAATACTGGATCAGGTATGGGCCTTTCTCTTCTTCTCGACGGCATGGTTGTAAAATTCCTCTTTTCTCTTGGTTGTAGAAAGCAAAGAATTTGTTCTAGGCTCTGATACCCCAACTAGTGTAGACCTCCTACCCTAAGGCTGAGATCCATGTAGGATCTTCTCTAAACCTGGACAAGGGTTAACTGAACTCCTTGTTTAAGCTCGCAAAGGATTTTGGGTCTCGCGAGTTGGGCACTTTGAATGCAATGCCACAACTCTTGGCAATAGCCGAAGTGCAAAATTGTGAATGGGATTAAGGTGTAAGCCCCCTCTTCAGCCCCTTTTCCAATGTCACTGCAGCAAAGCCTTGCGTAAGCACCTTTCGTAACTCGCGACTTCGCGAGTTGGAGAGCCAACCTCTCGTGCTCTTCCCTTACCAATCCCCAAAATGTGATATGTCAATGAAGGTTGACTCCACCCAAAGAGACAGGCGCATGCCACCTGTCACCTCTGTTTACTCCACTTAACAATTGGGTCCTTGCCACCTGTTCGCACGAGTATTTGGCTTTCACAACTTGAGAGAACAATGAATAGCCTTTCCTCTCCCTCTACAAATCCCCAACTCCAAAATCGTGGCTTCAACGCGATCGATGGATGTGTGCCTCCCTAGATCCAACAACCCTTGTTGTATCAGGATTTCGTCAATCGAAAATCCACAACACTCGACCCAAACCACTGGTCACTCCATTCCCCAAACTCCGGTACGTGAATTCATATACGAGATCAACGGCTCTCGTTGATATGGTCTCGATGGTCACTACTCCTCCTGGGCTTATGGGTGTTGAAAGACACTCGGTCTTAATCCTTCCATTGTTCCACAAGATACAATGGCTAACGCAACTTTGGCACTTCTCCTTGAAGTGATTCCACCATCCAATTCAACTTCTTCAGGACCTTTGGCCAAATGACTTGGTGTCCTCCCTCCTAAACTTGACTTCTGTGAGACGATTTCGACCTCCGTCTTTATTTGAACCCTTTGAAGGTTCTATCCCTTCTGAGATTTCTCTTATGAACTCAAGGCTTCCAAAAGGGTCCCTGCACACACTCCTTGAGGAAACTTTTCGAATAACCTCTATTTATTTGGGTCTTCGACTCTATGCACCTCTTGCAACAGAGAATTCTTCAACTCCTATATGAGTTTGAAAGAATTTGCTCCCTTCTCCCAACCTACACACACTTTGCATGGCTCTGTGTGCACACTTTCCACGAATCTGTGATTTCAATGATGCTCCTACATCAATAGCACTATCGGAGGGTACATTATTGAGTTTGCTATTGACAGAGTAGAGTCATATAGCCAAGAAGAGAGGTATTTCTTTAAGGGACCGAGAGGAAATTTTTTACACTTTTTGAAGTTGAAGATCAAGATGCTATTGCATGAGAAGAACATTTTGAATATACAATAATTGGTCAGATCGAAAATATAATGTTCAAGAATTCAGACAGTGACAACGACATAGAGGTTGGACATACGCGCAGTGGGAGAACCTTCAGAGAGGTTCGTTTGGTAAGCCTATTTGAGTAGAGCCACGAACCACTAGCACATGATGAAGGTTTATACAGTGGAGAAGAAGAAGAGCTATTGAACGAGGAACATTCAGAGTACGCTAGGGAAAAGGACGAGAAGACTGAAGAAGCTCGCCTAGAAGAGTCAGATACTTTAGGAGCTGCGCTGACTGTCAAAGTAAGTACTATTACTCCTCATGTTGTTTTAGCAGCATTAAGTAACCAGAGTAGTCAGAGTTATCAGAGCACTCAGACCACTGTTACCAGTAGTTCAACACATACTCAGTCAAGAAACCTAGGGAGATCTATGGCAGATGAAATGACGCTACCTATCTTTAGAGGAGATGGATTTGAAGATCCTGATTAGCACTGGTTCTTATGCGAGGTTGTATGGAGTATTAAGAAATTCAATGATGAAGAAGTTAAGAGATATCAATTTAGTACCACCTTGAGAGACCGCGCACTGAGTTGGTATATGAAGTTTTCTACAGTGACTGCACAGCCTAAACGGTTGAATACCATCAAAACTACGTTGAGTGCAGAATTCAAGAAAACCAAGTCAGAGTCGCAGTGCATTACCGAACTGAAATAAATCAAGAAGAGAGTAGTTGAACCCATTTGGAAGTTTGATCAGAGGTTTAAGACCTTTAAAGGCCGATTGAGTTTTTAGATTCCGGATGAGAAGAATAAGGAATGGTTCATTGTTGCCCTCTTACCACACATTAGAGTTCCTTTGATGCAACAAAAGGTTGCTTCACAGGCTGAGGCATTAGAGATCGCCATGAAACTAGAATCAACCCCTATGGGAGAATCCAGCTCAGGTATGAGTCAAATTTTGAGCCATCTAACTAGCTTATCTCTACAGGTCGAAGATATGAAGAAAGAAAAAGGAAAATATAAAGAGAAGACATTTGTTGTATCATATGCAAATTAGAGGGACGTGATAAGGAGCATTGTCCTCTATTTCATGAGTACTTGGCCTCTGGAGCTCTGAGCCCTTTGAAGCAGGTTACTCTACCATGGTGCGAGGTATGAAGAAATAGACATCGCCCTGGTGAATGCTATTATATACAAAAATATATCCAGACACCTACCAAACTTTACTGCACATTCTGTAAATCTGTGGGGCATGATGAGAAGGAATGTAGGGATTATGACCTCTTGAAAGAAATATCGAGAGATACATATAGGATTCAAGGAAAAGTACATAGGAAGGAAATGTTACGCATTTTAATTCCTAGGAAGAGGAAACTTCAACCCTTGCGGTGGATTTAGAGGAAGAGGATGAGGAGGGGGCATGGGTTAAGGTCGAGGTCAGATCATTTGTTATAAGTGCACACAACTAGGACATTTGGAAAGGAATTGTAAGAACCCTTGTACCCTTTGCAGCTACTACAATTCATTTGAACATGTTATTGAAGATTGTCCATCATTTTTAGCAAAGCTAGAGGAGAGATGAGGAGGAAACCAACAACTACAATTATTCTCAGCAGAACCTCACAGAGAGGATCCTAGAGTCGTTGTTATCACTAGAGGAGGCATTGTTACAGGAGAAGATAGAGTGACCCCAGGAAATACTATAGAAGAATTAAGGGTCAGAAGAGTTGCAGAGAATACACAAGTGTTTGATCTAAGGGAAGAAAAATAGACATTTGAAGAGGCAAGAAAATAATTTGGAAGAGATCAGGCTTCTTCATCAAAGACACAACTAGAAGTGAGAGAATGTGTAATGCCTTTGGCATTTGATCAGTCTACATGACTAGGAGAAGGAAAAGAGGTAAGAAATCTTATGGAATTCTTACGCACTTGCATTAATGTGATTAAGGATGAAAGAGTTGTACAATAACTATAAAATTTAATCAGACGGTATGAGATAGGTAGGATAGCTCCTCTTTTGAATAAATCAGTACATCGAGTATCCAGAAATAGAAGGATAAATAAGGAATTATACCTTAATGCTCAGATTAGATATTATGACATAGATTATGTGGTCCTCAACTTAGGGTCAAAAGTCAATGTTATGACGAAGCAGACCTGGGCACTAATGGGAAAACCTAAGTTAATTTACTCTCCTATCAGGCTTAGGATGGCTAATCAGCAGGTGGTAAGCCCCTTTGGAAAATTGGAGCATGTCCCTGTGGACATCGACGGGGTAAGGACGTTTGTGGACTTCGAGGTGATTGAGATAGTTGGCGATAGTTGTCCTTATCCTGCATTGTTAGGAATTGATTAGGTTTTCAACAATTCGACTGTGGTTGACTTAAAGAAAATAAGAATGACATTTGAAGGTGATGGCCTTAGGGTCATTGCACCTCTTTATTCTGATGAAGGTCGCAGATAGAGAGAACCCATCAGAGAAGAAGAATGTGCATATGAACTAGAGAACATATATAAATTGACAGCAAGACAGCAGGATTACATTAATCCTACAGTAGATGGGAATTTAAGAAAGCGAAGTGACAATGCATGCTCATCAAATTTGGAAGAAGCACTAGATAACTGGTAGAACAAAATGTATGAAGTTTCTACGATAAGGTATGTTAGATTGACAAAGCAATTTCATTGGATTGGCACAGAAGTAAGTAATTTACCCACATTTGATGGTCTAAATCATTTAGAAACATTCCTGTCAGAATTTGAAGAAATTGCAGCAATACAACAGTGACTGTTGGCATTGGATGAATCTTTAAAAGCAACGCCAGCAAGATTGTGAGGAACACACAAGAATAACATCATGGAATGCATGCAATGTCGCACTTTGATGACAGTGTGCTTTTCAGAATAAGCCGAAGGGTGCGAAGTTTGATACACGGGTCAGAGCTATCCAAAGGACCATGTGCGAAGTTGTGAGGAGGCCTGGAGTGGAATTCCTCAAGATCAATGGGTGGATAAGTTCATTAACACCTTGGACACAACGCATATCAATTGGTATCTTCAAGCAGAACTGCGCCTCACCACTGCAGATTGGTACGCTATTACTTGGAACTTTGTAGCTACATTTTTATTTGAAATTGAGTACCCCTCAGTAGATCAAGATTTACACTTTGTAAGATAGAAAGTATTTGAGGAAGCACCTAACCTCTCTTTGGAGAAAGAAGAAGATGAATGGACTGCACCACTTCAGAAATTGCAAGGTTGTTACAATATCAATTTTTATGAAGACGATGATCCTAGGAATGTGAACATCGCATAAAATGAAGGACAGTGAGACATAGAAGGACCAGGAGTTGAACTACCTTTCATTGGACAGCCAATCAAAATCAAGAAATTTAATATTGGAATAGAGAAAGCACCTAATCTCACAAAGGTTGGATATTATTGGGATGGTTCCACTATTGACAAGATCATAGAACTACTGCATGAGTATCAGGACTTGTTTCCAACCAAGTTCACAGACATTAAGGGAATTAAAGGGCCCATGGGAGAGATGAAGATCCCCTTGAAACCAAATGCAAGGCCAGTCAAGCAGAGACCCTACAGACTGAATCCAAAATATAAGCAGAAAGTCAATATTGAATTAGACAGAATGTTGGAAGTAGGAATCATAGAACCTGTTGAAGAGTCAGAATGGATCATCCCTATGGTGGTCCAAGATAAGAAGATAGGACAGATCAAAATCTTTGTAGACTTGAGGAAACTGAATGATGCATGCTTACATGATCCATTTACTACACCGTTTACTGAAAAAGTTTTGGATAATGTGGGAGGATAGGAAGTTTACTCCTTCACAAATGGATTTCTGGTTATCACCAGATTCATATTGGTAAGTGTTGGCACAGGGGAAAACCCAGGGTTCAACGCTTCAGCAGTGCACCAACAAAACCCTAACTACCGGCCCTTTTGGAAACACCTGCGAAGCAAATGAAGTCTCACCTGAGGTAGAGGCAGGGGGGGATGTAGGACTCAGATGTCTGCAACCTAGGTGGGACACAAATCTGTGATTACAATACCTTAACAGAGCACTTAGCAGTTAAAATTCATCAGTATTTAATCCTTATTTACATTGCAGATTCACATCCTGATTACAGAATAGTGCAGTATTCAACCAGATCTAACACTTCCAAGCACTTAGCACATCAGATCTAGCATTCATTCAGGTTACTAAGAACTAATCTATTATATCAGATGCATCTAACATATATCATTTCACTAAGAATACATCACATCAATAACATAACAACTATAATGCACAAAGAAACCATAACATAAGATATACATGGTTCACCCCAGTGTGGGGCTACGTCCACCAACTCTTCTCTCCTTTATTATCTTCTTTCAATATTCTACAAGCACAAATCCACAATAACCCACTCCGCATAGGACAGGAGATATGCACGCACCTCACCATATCCTCCTTCCCCGAGCTAGGTTTAAGCAAAAAGCCTTCTTACAAGATGCACACAAGATTCTTAGAATCACTTTCACTTAGCTCTGCAAGTTCTTAACACACAGTAAGCACAAAGCCTTTGCAATCACACAGATCAAACTCTAGCACTTAGCACACTGGCCTCTTCTTACATCGCCTAGCTATCTATTTATACATTACAAAATGGGCCTAAACATGGGTAATACCATGGGCCGACATCCCATGCCCGTTAAATAAACCCTAAACCCAAAAATGCCTTAAGAAGGGTCTGAGATCCCATGATCTCGGCTTCACCTTGCGCTCCACCTTCAATCAGCCTGTCGAAGTCTCAAAATTAGTTAAACGATACCAAGGTTCTCCAAAACTTGGTGTTATCACTGAAATTTCGTCCGCACAGGGTGACAAGAACTCCGCATCATCAGCACAGAAAAACAGTCATTCATGACACAAGGATTAGTTCCACAGCACAACAAAAGAGCCAAAACTATACAAAAATGGCTAAAAAATTAAAAGGCGCATCGCACCCACTGAGAACGCGTGCATGCGCGCAACATCATCGTATATCGGG
>JASDQU010502718.1:43724-78992 GCA_032191745.1 Picea mariana | reverse complement strand
GAGATAAAATACAAGTTTGTCCCTAGCTTCTTCCATAAGGTCCTCCAGAAATGTCCTACGAACTTGGTAACTCGATCAGAAATGATACTCCTTGGCAAGCCATGAAGTTTGACGACTTCCTTGAAAAACACGTTCGCAATATGAGTTGTGTCACTGGTTTTCTGGCATGGTATGAAATGTGCCATCTTTGAAAATCTGTCTACCACTATAAAGATTGAATCATATCCCCTCTATTTCCTTGGCATTCCTAATATGAAATCCATGCTCACTACGTCCCACGGCCTTTTGGGTATGGGTAATGGCTGATATAACCCTGCGTTCTGCCTTTTTCCCTTCGCGTGCTAACAAATTATGCACCTGTCCACAAATTTCTTTACATATGTCCTCATCCCTAGCCAGTAATATGAGCCATTCAACTTTGAGAACATTTTTTCATGATCGAAGTGTCCGACCTATCCTCTGTTGTGATTTTCCTTCAACAAATTCTCCCTCATGGAGGATTTCGGAATACATAGCTGATTTCCCCTGAACAATATTCCATCCTGGATCATGTACTCTGTCCATTGGCTTATGTCCCTGAGAATTAGATTCTCATACACCTCATATGCCTCTTTGAAATCTGGATCATCCCCATACATTTCTTTGAGTTTATCAAAACCCAAAGTCTTAACTCTAAATTCCTGCATAAGCAAACATTTCTTGCTCAAAGCGTTAGCAACTTTGTTAGCAGTTCCAGAAATATGCTTAGTCACAAAAGTAAACTTTTGCATGTATTCAACCCATTTAGCATGTTTTTGGTTCAATTTCTCTTGTCGAGTCACGAATTGCAAAGCATGATTATCGTTGTACAAAACGAACTATTTTGGAACCAAATAGTGCCTCCATTTCTCTAGTACTTGTATGACTACGTAGAATTCTTTGTCATATGTGGAGTACTTAATCTTTGCTTCATTCTTTTCACTGAAATACGTGACTGGCCTATTGTCTTGGCTTAAGACCGCTCCAATGGAAAATCCACTCATGTCACACCTGACCTGGAATGTCTTGCTAAAATATGGAAAAACCAAACTTGGTTGCTCAGTGATCTTCTTCTTCAGCAGGTTGAAGCTCTTCTCCGCTTCCTCCATCCAGTGAAAATATTTATGTCTTTTCTTCACTGTATCCATCATCGGTGCACTAATTCCACTAAAGTTTCGGATGAATTTCCTGTAGAATCTAGCCAAACCATGGAATCTTCGAACTTCAAACACTCTCTTCGGTGATGGCCAATCCTTAATCGCCTTTATCTTTTCCAGATCCATTTTCAATTCATTTGCAAAGATAAAAAAAACCAAATAAATGAGTTTTGTCCTTATAAATGATGATTTATTCATGTTGATCATCAATTTCTCTTGTTGTAACCTTCTCATCACTGCAGCTAAATGATTCAAACGCTCTATTTCAGTTTTGCTGAAAATTAATATATCATCAAGATATACAATGACAAATTTCCCAATGAAATCCTTCAGGACTTCATTCAACAACCTCATGAAAGTACTGGGTGCATTCGTCAAGCCAAATGGCATGACAATCCATTTATACAACACTTCATTCGTCTTGAATGTTTTCTTCCATTCATCACCTTTTCTCATTCTAATATGATGATATCCTCTTATCAAATCAATCTTTGAAAAAAACTTTGCTCCACTCAAGGAATCCATCAAGTCATCCATCCTTGGCAATGGGAACCTATACTTGATGGTAATTTTGTTGATTTCCCTTGAGTTTGTACACATTCTCCATCCATTTTCCTTCCTTGGGCTGAGCACTATTGGAACAACGCATGGACTCAAGCTCTCCCGAATCAATCCTTTGTCCATTAAGTCCTGGACCTATCTCTTAACTTCTTCATTCTCTTGCGACGTCAACCTATAAGCTGCTTTGTTCGGAAAACTGGATCCAAGTATAAGATCAATATGATGGCTTATACTCCTGATAGGTGGCAATGAACAAGGTAGTTCATCCACTACTATATCAGAAAATTCTTCCTGCAACTCTTGGATTTCTTCCAGTAAATCATCTATCCTAGTGTTGTTCAAAACAATTATGGGATTCCTAACCAAAGTGAATTGTGTGTCTTCCTTCTTCTTGACTTCCTTAAGAAATTCCTTCCCACTCGTGAGAAGTACAGTGTTTCTCATCTCTGTTTTCACCTCTTTATTCTTAATTGGTTGCAACATGTGCATCCTACCACTTTTCTCCAGAGTGTACGTGTTCCTTTTCCCATCATGCACCACATTTATGTCATATTTCCATGGTCTACCCAGTAATAGAGGACAAACATCCATGGGAATGACATCACATAATACCTCATCTTTATATCCTCCTATTTTAAATTCAACTAAACAATGTTTAGTGACATTTACCTGATGTCGTTTTTGTAGCCACGAAACTTTGTATGGGCTTGGATGTGCAATAGTCTCCAACTCCATCTTTTCTGCCATTTCCATGAATACAAGATTATTTGTGCTATCGCTATCCACTATGACCTTACATACCATGTCTTTGTTTTTTCAAGCAGTCTGAAACAGATTGTTTCTTTGGGCTGGGTTCTCTGGTTCCTTCTCTGATTTCAAGAGAAATTTCTGCATCATCAAAAATCTTTCGCCCTCAGTGTCCTCTGCTTCAACATTCTGTCCTTGAGATTTGGAAATGTGAGTTTCACCACCATATTTCTTCCTATCTGAACACTCATAGGATTTATGTCCGATTTTTCCACAGACAAAGAATTTCACTTCACCTCCTCTGCCTCTTCCTCTTCCTCTGGCTCGAGGAAAAGAATTTCTATCAGCATACTGCTTCCCCTGTGAGCTTCCTTCTCTCTCAGATTGAGTTTGATTTGTCTTCCCCTCTTATTTTCACTTTCAGCTTCGTTGATATCCCCAGCGTCAACTGTTCCCCTCTGTGTTGTCTCCATAGCATCAAGTCTGCCACGTAATTCATGCATTTCTCTTTCCACTACTGGATCAGATATGGGCCTTTCTCTTCTTCTCAGTGGCATGGTTGTAAAATTCCTCTTTTCTCTTGGCTGTAGAAAGAAAAGAATTTTTTCTAGGCTCTGATACCACAACTAGTGCAGACCTCCTTCCCTAAGGCTGAGATCCACGCAGGATCTTCTCTAAACCTAGACAAGGGTTAACTGAACTCCTTGTTTAAGCCCACAAAGGATTTTGGGTCTCACGAGTTGGGCACTTTGAATGCAATGTCATAGCTCTTGGCAATAGCCAAAATGAAAAATTGTGAATGGGCTTAAGGTGTAATCCCCCTCTTCAGCCCATTTTCCAATATGACCACATCCAAGCCTTACATAAGCACCTTTCGCAACTCGTGACTTCATGGGTTGGAGCGCCAACCTCTCGTGCTCTTCCCTTACCAATCCCCAAAATTAGATATTTCAATGAAGGTTGACTCCACCCAAAGCGATGGGTGCACGCCACATGTCACCTATGTTTACTCCACTTAAAAATTGGGTCCTTGCCACATGTTCGCACGAGTCTTCGACTTTCGCAACTTGAGAGAACAACGAATAGCCATTCCTCTCCCTCTACAAATCCCCAACTCCAAAATCATGCTTTCAATGAGATTGACGGTTGTGTGCCTCCCTAGATCCAATGACCCTTGTTGTATCAGGATTTCATCAATCAGAAATCCACAACACTCGACCCAAACCACTGGTCACTCCATTCCCCAAACTCCGGTACACGAATTCATATATGAGATCAACAACTCTCGTTGATATGGTCTTGATAGTCACTACTCCTCCTGAGCTTATGAGTGTTGAAATACACTCGGTCTTAATCCTTCCGTTGTTCCACAAGATCCAATGGCTAACAGAACTTTGGCAGTTCTCCTTGAAGCGATTCCACCATCCGATTCAACTTCTCCAGGACTATTGGCCAAATGACTTGGCATCCTCCCTCCCGAAATTGACTTCTGTGAGACAATTTCAACCTCCGTCTTTATTTGAACCCTTCGAAGGTTCTATCCCTTCTGAGCTTTCTCTTGTGAACTCAAGGCTTCCAAAAGGGTCCCTGCACACACTCCTTGTGGAAAATTTTCAAATAACCTCTATTTATTTGGGTCTTCGACTCTGTGCACCTCTTGCAATAGAGAATTCTTCAACTCCTCTATGAGTTTGAAAGAATTTTCTCCCTTCTCCCAGCCTGCACACACTTTGCACGGCTCTGTGCACACAATTTACACGGATCTATGATTTCAATGATGCTCCTGCATCAATAGCACTATCGGAGGGTACATTACCGAGTTTGTTATTGACAGAGTAGAGTCATATAGACAAGAAGAGAGGTATTTCTTTAAGGGACCGAGAGAAATTTTTTTACACTTTTTGAAGTTGAAGATCAAGATTCTATTGCATGAGAAGAACATCTTGAATATACAGTAATTGGTCAGATCAAAAATCTAATGTTCAAGAATTCAGATAGTGACAATGACATAGAGGTTGGACATACACGCAGTGGGAGAACCTTCAGAGAGGTTACTTTGGTAAAGTTTAAACCTGTTTGAGTAGAGCCACGAACCACTAGCACATGATGAAGGTTTATACAGTGGAGAAGAAGAAGAGCTATTGAACGAGGAACATTCAGAGTATGCTAGGGCAAAGGATGAGAAGACTGAAGAAGCTTTCCAAGAAGAGTCAGATACTTCAGGAACTACACTAACTGTCAAAGTAAGTACTATTACTCCTCATGTTGTTTTAGCAACATTAAGTAACCAGAGTAGTCAGAGTTATCAGAGCACTGTTACCAGTAGTTCAACACATACTCATTCAAGAAATCTAGGGAGATCTATGGAAGATGAAATGATGCTACCTATCTTTAGAGGAGATGGATCTGAAGATCCTGATCAACACTGGTTCTTATGCGAGGTTGTATGGAGTATTAAGAAATTCAATGACGAAGAAGTTAATGGATCTCAATTTAGTACCACCTTGAGAGACTGCACACTGAGTTGGTATATGAAGTTTTCTACAGTGACTACACAGCCTAAACCGCTGAATACCATCAAAACTGTGTTGAGTGCAGAATTCAATAAAACCAAGTCAGAGTCGCAGTGCATTACCGAAATGAAATAAATCAAGCAGAGAGTAGTTGAACCTATTTGGAATTTTGATCAGAGGTTTAAGACCTTTACAGGCTGATTGAGTTTTTAGATTCCAGATGAGAAGAATAAGGAATGGTTCATTTTTTCCCTCTTACCACACATCAAAGTTCCTCTGATGCAACAAAAGGTTTCTTCATAGGATGAGGCATTGGAGATCACCATGAAACTATAATCAACCCCTATGGGAGAATCTAGCTCAGGTATGAGTCAAATTTTGAGCCATCTAACTAGATTATCTCTACAGGTTGAAGATATGAAGAAAGAAAAAGGAAAATATAAAAGAGAAGAAATTTGTTGTATCATATGAAAATCAGAGGGTCGTGATAAGGAGCACTGTCCTCTATTTCATGAGTTCTTGGCCTCTGGAGATCTGATCCCTTTGAAGCAGGTTACTCTACCATGGTGTGAGGTATGTAGAAATAGACATCGCCCTGGTGAATGCTATTACATACAAAAATATATCCAGACACCTACCAAACTTTACTGCACATTCTGTAAATCTGTGGGGCATGATGAGAAGGACTGTAGGGATTATGACCTCTTGCAAGAAATATCGAGAGATACATATAGGATTCAAGGAAAAGTACAGTAGGAAGGAAATGTTACGCAGTTTAATTCCCAGGAAGAGGAAACTTCAACCCTTGCAGTGGATTTAGAGGAAGAGGATGAGGAGATGCATGGGTCAAGGTCGAGGTCAGATCATTTGTTATAACTGCACACATCCAGAACATTTGGAAAGGGACTGTCAGAACCCTTGTACCCCTTGCAGTTACTACAACTCATTTGAACATGTTATTGAAGATTGTCCATCATTTTTAGCAAAGCTCGAGGAGAGATGAGGAGGAAACCAACAAGTACAATTAATCTCAGCAGAACCTCACAGACAGGATCCTAGAGTCATTGTTATCACTAGAGGAGGCGTTGTTACAGGAGAAGACAGAGTGACCCCAGGAAATACTACAAAAGAATTAAGGGTCAGAAGAGTTGCAGAGAAGACACAAGTGTTTGATCTAAGGGAAGAAAAATAGACATTTGAAGACGCAAGAAAGTAATTTGGAAGAGATCAAGCTTCTTCATCAAAGACACAACTAGAAGTCAGAAAATGTGGAATTCCTTTGGCATTTGATCAGTCTACATCGCCAGGAGAAGGAAAAGAGGTAAGAAAGCTTATGGAATTATTACGCACTTGCATTAATGTGATTAAGGATGAAAGAGTTGTACAAGAACTACAAAATTTAATCAGAGATAGCTCCTCTTCTAAATAAATCATTACATCGAGTATCCAGAAAGAGAAGAAGAAATAAGGAATTACACCTTAATGCTCAGATTAGATATTATGACATAGATTATGTGGTCCTCGACTTAGGGTCAGAATTCAATGTTATGACGAAGCAGACCTGGGCACTGATGGGAAAACCTAAATTAATTTACTCTCCTATCAGGCTTATGATGGCTAACCAGCAGGTGGTAAGCCCCTTTGGAAAACTGAAGAATGTCCCTATGGACATCGACGGGGTAAGGACGTTTGTGGACTTTGAGGTGATTGAGATAGTTGGCAATAGTTGTCCTTATCCTGCATTGTTAGGAATTGATTAGGCTTTCAACAATTTGACTGTGGTTGACCTAAAGAAAATAAGAATGACATTCGAAGGTGATGGCCTTAGGGTCATTGCACCTCTTTATTCTGATGAAGGTCGCATATAGAGAGAACCCATCAGAGAAGAAGAATGTGCATATGAACTAGAGAACATATATAAATTGACAGCAAGACAGCAGGATTACATTAATCCTACAGTAGATGGGAATTTAAGCAAGTGAAGTGGCAATGCATGCTCATCATATTTGGAAGAAGCACTAGATAACTGGTAGAACAAAATGTATGAAGTTTCTACGATAAGGTATTTTAGATTGACAAAGGAATTTCATTGGATTGGCACAGAAGTAAGTAATTTACCCACATTTGATGGTCTAAATCATTTAGAAACATTCTTGTCAGAATTTGAAGAAATTGTAGTAGTACAACAGTGACTGTTGGCACTGGATGAATCTTTAAAAGCAACGCCAGCAAGATGGTGGGGAGCACACAAGAATAACATCGTGGAATGTGTGCAATGTCGCACTTTGATGACATTCCACTTTTCAGAACAAGTCGAAGGGTAAGTTTGATACACGGGTCAGAGCTATCTGAAGGACCATGTGTGAAGATGTGAGGAGGCATGGAGTGGAATTCCTCAAGATCAATGGGTGGATAAGTTCATTAACACCTTGGACACAATGCATATCAATTGGTATCTTCAAGCATAACTGTGCCTCACCACTGCAAATTGGTACGGTATTTCTTGGAACTTTGTAGCTACATTTTTATTTGAAATTGAGTACCCCTCAGTAGATCAATCTTTACACGTTGTAAGACAGAAAGTATTTGAGGAGGCACCTAACCTCCCTTTGGAGAAATAAGAAGATGAATGGACTGCACCACTTCAAAAATTGCAAGGTTGTTACAATATCAATGTTTATGAAGACGATGATCCTAGGAATGTGAACATCGCAGAAAATGAAGGACAACGAGACATAGAAGGACCAGGAGTCGAACTACCTTTCATTGGACAGCCAATCAAAATCAAGAAAGTTAATATTGGAATAGAGAAAGAACCTATTCTCACAAAGGTTGGATATTATTGGGATGCTTCCACTGTTGACAAGATCACAGAACTACTACATGAGTATCAGGACTTGTTTCCAACCAAGTTCACAGACATCAATGGAATTAAAGGGCCCATGGGAGAGATGAAGATCCCCTTGAAACCAAATGCAAGGCCAGTCAAGTAGAAACCCTACAGGCTGAATCCCAAATATAAGCAGAAAGTCAAGATTGAATTAGACAAAATGTTGGAAGTAGGAATCATAGAACCTGTTGAAGAGTCAGAATGGATCATCCCTATGGTGGTCCAAGATAAGAAGATAGGACAGATCAGAATCTTTGTAGACGTGAGAAAACTGAATGATGCATGCTTACATGATTCATTTCCTACACCATTTACTGACGAAGTGTTGGATAATGTGGGAGGACGGGAAGTTTACTCCTTCACAGATGGATTTTCAGGTTATCACCAGATTCAGATTGCCAAGTGTTGGCACAGGGGCAGACCCAGGGTTCAACGCTTCAGCAGTGCACCAACAAAACCCTAACTATCGGCCCTTTTGGAAACAACTGCGAAGAAAATGAAGTCTCACCCGAGGTAGAGACAGGGAGGGATGCAGGACTCAGATGTCTGCAACCTACTTGGGACACAAATCTGTGATTACAATACCTTAACAGAGCACTTAGCAGTTAAAATTCATCAGTATTTAATCCTTATTTACATTGCAGATTCACATCCTAATTACAGAATAGTGCAGTATTCAACTAGATCTAACACTTCCAAGCACTTAGCACATCATATCTAGCATTCATTCAGGTTACTAAGCACTAATCTATCATATCAGATGCATCTAACATATATCATTTCACTAAGAATAAATCACATCAATAACATAACAACTATAATGCACAAAACAACCATAACCCAAGATATACGTGGTTCACTCTAGTGTGGGGCTACGTCCACCAACTCTTCTCTCCTTTATTGTCTTCTTTCAATATTCTACACGCTCAAATCCACAAGAACCCACTCCGCATAGGACAGAAGATCTGCACGCACCTCGCCATATCCTCCTTCCCCGAGCTAGGTTTAAGCATAAAGCCTTCTTACAAGATGCACACAAGCTTCTTAGAATCACTTTCACTTAGCTCCGCAAGTTCTTAACACACAGTAAGCACAAAGCCTTTGCAGTCACACAGATCAAAATCTATCACTTATCACACTGGCCTCTTCTTACATCGCCTAGCTATCTATTTATACATTACAAAATGGGCCTAAACATGGGTAAGCCCATGGGCCAACATCCCATGCCCGTTAAATAAACCCTAAACCCAAAAATGCCTTAAGAAGGGTCTGAGATCCCATGATCTCGGCTTCGCCTTGCGCTCTGCCTTCGATCATCCTATCGAAGTCCCAAAATTGATCAAACGTGACCAAGGTTCTCCAAAACTTGGTCAAGGGCCAACAGGCCCCCAATACTCACCTATGACTCGTCCCGAGTCACTCTAGTTTGGGCAACTCTGCCTCAAATTCCTTAAGCTTGGCTCAAGCTGCTTCAACATGTTTCTTCGCCAGAGCCTCCTCCTTGGCGAACTCTTGAATGACCTTCTCGGTGATAGGTCCTTCCAATCGTTGTTCAACTGAGGTGACCACTTGCTCTAGTTGTGCACCTTGTCCTTCGATCTCCTCAAAACGTATGCAAGCTACATCCTGCACTAGTTGGAGTTGTTGGGTTACTTACATGACCTTACTCTGAATGGCATGGACCTATTGTTGAACTATGCATTGTTCCTGGGCTCTTTTCATCCTCTCAACCAGTGATAGTATCTTCAACTGTGCTTGTACTATTGTTGTTTGTTGTTTTTCCTCCTAGAGATATGAATGTAGTGTCTTGAGCTAAGGGTCCTCTGCAAGGTGCTCGTAGGTCTGTGCACTTTGACTGTTGAGTTGTTTTCACTCCAAGGCTAATGCCTTGATTCTCTCAACTATTCTCCTCGTAGTTTCTTCTCTTAGATCTCGCATTTCCTGTGGAGTGCTTGGCACTACTTGTAACTCCAGTTCAGCTATCCTCTATAAATCATCTATCCTAGTGCTATTCAAAACAATTCTGGGCTTCCTAAGAAAAATGAATTGTGTGTCTTCCTTCTTCTTGACTTCCTTAAGAAGTTCCTTCCCACTCATGAGAAGTACAGTGTTTCTCATCTCTGTTTTCACCTCTTTATCCTTAATTGGCAACAACATGTGCATCCAACCACTTTTCTCCAAAGTGTACATGTTCTTTTTCCCATCATGCACCGCATTTATGTCATATTTCCATGGTCTACCCAGTAATAGATGACAAACATACATGGGAATGACATCACATAATACCTCATCTTTATATCCTCCTATTTTAAATTCAATTAAACATTGTTTAGTGACATTTACCTGATGTCCTTTTTGTAGCCACGAAACTTTGTATGGGCTTGGATGCGCAATAGTCTCCAGCTCCATCTTTTCTACCATTTCCGTGGATACAAGATTATCTATGCCACCACTGTCCACTATGACCTTGCATACCATGTCTTTGGTTTTGCAAGTAGTCTAAAACAGATTGTTTCTTTGGGCTGGGTTCTCTGGTTCCTTCTCTGATTTCAAGAGAACTTTCTGCATCATCAAAGATCTTCCACCCTCAGCATCCTCTGCCTCAACATTTTTTCCTTGATATTTGGAAATGTGAGTTTCACCACCATATTTCTTCCTATCCAGACACTCATAGGATTTATGTCTGATTTTTCCACAAACAAAGCATTTCACTTCACCTCCTCTGCCTCTTCCTCTTTCTCTGTCTCGAGGAAAAGTATTTATATTAGCATATTGCCTCCCCTGTGAGATTCCTCCTCTCTTAGATTGAATTTGATTTTTCTTCCCCTCTTCTTTAGGCTTCTAAGTTTTGTCCTGGGCAATTGTCTTGCCTCTGCTTTGACTTCTGCCTCGGATTCTTTGACCTTGTTTTCGGCTCATCATCTCTTCAGCTTTTAGAGCCATCTGATAAGAATCTTCTACAGTTCAGATGGTCATCATGCTCATCTTGTCCTGAATGTCATATCATAGAACATTCATATACCTGGAAACTTTCTCATCATCTCTTTCCCAATGACCTGCTCTAATGTTTATCCTATGGAACTCTTCAGTGTATTCTTTCACTCACATCATCTTCTGTCTCAAATTCTGCATCCTCTGAAATAGATTTATTTGATAATCCCTGGGTATAAACTTGGCTTTTATTTTTGCAACCATTCTATCCCAGCGCTTGATTTTCTGCTTTCCCTTGCAATGTCTGTCAGCCTACAGTTCATCCCACCACAGTGTTGCATGCCCTTTAAGTCTAGTAATAGCATGTTTGACTTTCTTGTCTTCCTCGACATCCTCATAGTCGAAGTGTTTCTCTAGATATCTAATCCAGTCTAGAAGCTCTTAAATGTCTAGGTTTCCTTCGTACATTGGAATGTCCATTTTTTCCCTAGCACCTATCCTTGCAACACCCCTGAATAGGCATTCTTCTACAACATCTTCAACTACAACTTCTTCTCCTTCGTTTTCAGCTTCATTTTCACTTTCATCTTCACTGATATCCTCAGTGTCAACTGTTCACCTGTGTGTTGTCTCCATAGCATCAAGTCTGGCACGTAATTCATGCATTTCTCTTTCTACTACTGGATCAGGTATGGGCCTTTCTCTTCTTCTCAGTGGCATGGATGTAAAATTTCTCTTTTCTCTTTATTGTAGAAAGCAAAGAATTTTTTCTAGGCTCTGATACCACAACTAGTGCAGACCTCCTGCCCTTAGGCCGAGATCCATGCAGGATCTTCTCTAAACCTCACCAAGGGTTAACTGAACTCCTTGTTTAAGCCTGCAAAATATTTCGAGTCTCGTGAGTTGGGCACTTTGAATGTAATGCCACAGCTCTTGGCAATAGCCAAAATGCAAAATTGTGAATGGGCTTAAGGTGTAATCCCCCTCTTTAGCCCCTTTTCTAATATGAACACAACCAAGCCTTACGTAAGCACCTTTCGCAACTCACGACTTCGCGAGTTGGAGCTCCAACCTCTCGTGCTCTTCCCTTACCAATCCCTGAAATGCGATATGTCAACGAAGGTTGACTCCACCTAAAGCAACGGGCGCATGCCACATGTCACCTCTGTTTACTCCACTTACAAAGTGGTTCGTTGCCACATGTTCACACGAGTCTTCGGATTTTGCAACTTGAGAGAACAACAAATAGTCGTTCCTCTCCCTCTACAAATACCTGACTCCAAAATCGTGCCTTCGACGATATCGATGGCTATATTCCTCCCTAGATCCAATGACCCTCGTTGTATCAGTATTTCGCCAATCGAAAATCCACAACACTCGACCCAAACCACTGGTCACTCCATTCCCCGAACTCCGGTACGTGAATTCATATACGAGATCAACGACTCTTGTTGATATGGTCCCGATGGTCACTACTCCTCCTAAGCTTATGGGTGTTGAAAGACACTCGATATTAATCCTTTCGTTGTTCCACAAGATCCAACGGCTAACGGAACTTTGGAACTTCTCCTTGAAGCAATTCCACCATCCGATTCAACTTATCCAGGACTTTTGGCCAAATAACTTGGCATCCTCCCTCCTGAACTTGACTTCTGTGAGACGATTTTGACCTCCGTATTTATTTGAACCCTTCAAAGGTTCTATCCCTTCTGAGCTTTCTCTTGCGAACTCAAGGCTTCCAAAAGGGTACCTGCACACAATCCTTGCGGAAAATTTTCAAATAACCTCTGGTTATTTGGGTCTTTGACTCTATGCACCTCTTGCAATAGAGAATTCTTCAACTCCTCTATGAATTTGAAAGAATTTTTTCGCTTCTCCCAGCCTGCACACACTTTGCATGACTCTGTGCACACACTTTGCATGACTCTGTGATTTAAATGATGCTCCTACATCAATAGCACTATCAGAGGGTACATTACTGAGTTTGCTATTGTCAGAGTAGAGTCATATAGACAAGAAGAGAGGTATTTCTTTAAGGGACCGAGAGGAAATTTTTTACACTTTTTGAAGTTGAAGATCAAGATGATATTGCATGAGAATAACATATTGAAGATACAGTAATTGGTCAGATCGAAAATCTAATGTTCAAGAATTCAGATAGCGACAATGACACAAAGGTTGGACATATGCGCAGTGGGAGAACCTTCAGAGAGGTTCCTTTGGTAAACCTATTTGAGTAGAGCCACGAACCACTAGCGCATGATGAAGGTTTATATAGTGGCGAAGAAGAAGAGCTATTGAACGAGGAACATTCAGAGTCCTCTAGGGCAAAGGATGAGAAGACTAAAGAATCTCATCGAGAAGAGTCAAATACTTCAGGAACTACGATGAATGTCAAAGTAAGTACTGTTACTCCTCATGTTCTTTTAGTATCATTAAGTAACTAGAGTAGTCAGAGTTATCAGAGCACTTAAAGAACTGTTACCAGTAGTTCAACACATACTCAGTCAAGAAACCTAGGGATATCTATGGAAGATGAAATGACTCTACCTATCTTTAGAGGAGATGGATCTGAATATCCTGATCAGCACTGGTTCTTATGCGAGGTTGTATGGAGTATCAAGAAATTCAATGACGAAGAAGTTAAGAGATCTCAATTTAGTACTACCTTGAGAGACCGCACACTGAGTTGGTATATGAAGTTTTCTACAGCGATTGTACAGCCTAAACCACTGAATACCATCAAAACTGCATTGAGTGCAAAATTCAAGAAAACCAAGTCGGAGTCACAGTGCATTACCGAACTGAAATAAATCAAGAAGAGAGTAATTAAACCTGTTTGGAAGTTTGATCAGAGGTTTAAGACCTTTACAGGCCGATTGAGTTTTCATATTCCAGATGAGAAGAATAAGGAATGGTTCATTGTTTCCCTCTTACCACACATTAGAGTTCCTCTGATGCAACAAAAGGTTGCTTCGCAGGCTGAGGCATTGGAGATCGCCATGAAACTAGAATCAGCCCCTATGGGAGAATCCAACTCAGGTGTGAGTCAAATTTTGAGCCAGCTAACTAGCTTATATATATAGGTCGAAGATATGAAGAAAGAAAAAGGAAAATATAAAAGTGAAGACATTTGTTGTATCATATGAAAATCAGAGGGCCATGATAAGGAGCACTGTCCTCTATTTCATGAGTACTTGGCCTCTGGAGATCTGAGTCATAGGAAGCAGGTTACTCTACCATGGTGCGAGGTAAGTAGAAATAGACATCTCCCTGGTGAATGTTATTGCATACAAAACTATGTGCAGACACCTACCAAACTTTACTGCACATTCTGTAAATCTATGGGAGATGGTGAGAAGTATTGTAGGGATTATGACCTCTTGCAAGAAATATCGAGAGATACATATAGGATTCAAGGCGAAGTACAGTAGGAAAGAAATGTTACACATTTTAATTCCCAGGAAGAGGAAACTTCAACCCTCACGGTGGATTTAGAGGAAGAGGACGAGGAGGGGGCATGGGTCAAGGTTGAGGTCAGATCATTTGTTATAACTTCACATAGCCAGGACGTTTGGAAAGGGATTGTCAGAACCCTTGTAGCACTTGAAGCTACAACAACTCATTTGAACATGTTATTGAATATTGTCTATCATTTTTAGCAAATCTCGAGGAGAGATGAGGAGGAAACCAACAAGTACAATTAATCTCAGCAGAGCCTCACAGAGAGGATCCCAGATTCATTGTTATCACTAGAGGAGGCATTGTTACAAGAGAAGACAGAGTGACCCCAGGAAATACTACAGAAGAATTAAGGGTGAGAAAAGCTACAGAGAAGACACAAGTGTTTGATCTAAGGGAAGAAAAATAGACATTTGAAGAGGTAAGAAAATAATTTGGAAGAGATCAGGCTTCTTCATCAAAGACACAACTAGAAGTGAGAGAATGTGGAATGCCTTTGGAATTTGATTAGTCTGCATCACCCAGAGAAGGAAAAGAGGTAAGAAAGCTTATGGAATTCTTCTGCACTTGCATTAATGTGATTAACGATGAAAGAGTTATACAAGAACTAAAAAATTTAATCAGATGGTATAAGATAGGTAGGATAGCTCCTCTTCTAAATAAAGAAGTAAATCAAGTATCCAGAAAGAGAAGGAGAAATAAGGAATTACACCTTAATTCTTAGATTAGATATTATGACATAGATTATGTGGTCCTCAACTTAGGGTCAAAAGTCAATGTTATGACGAAGCAGACCTGGACACTGATGGGAAAACCTAAGTTAATTTACTCTCCTATCAGGATTAGGATGGATAATTAGCAGGTGGTAAGCCCCTTTGGAAAACTGGATCATGTCCCTTTGGACATCGACGGGGTAAGGACATTTGCGGACTTCGAGGTGATTGAGATAGTTGACGATAGTTGTCCTTATCCTGTGTTGTTAGGAATTGATTGGGATTTCAACAATTCGACTGTGGTTGACTTAAAGAAAAGAAGAATGACATTTGAAGGTGATGGCCTTAGGGTCATTGTACCTCTTTCTTCTGATGAAGTTCACAGATAGAGAGAACCCATCAGAGAATAAGACTGTGCATATGAACTAGAGAACATATATAAATTGACAGCAAGACAACAGTCTTACATTAATCCTACAGTAGATGGGAATTAAAGCAAGTGAAGTGACAGCGCATGCTCATCAGATTCAGAAGAAGCACTAGATAACTGGTAGAACAAAATGTATGAAGTTTCTACGATAAGGTATGTTAGATTGACAAAGGAATTTCATTGGATTGGCACAAAAGTAAGTAATTTACCCACATTTGATGGTCTAAATCATTTAGAAACATTCTTGTCAAAATTTGAAGAAATTGTAGCAGTACAACAGTGATTGTTGGCACTGAATGAATCTTTAAAAGCAACCCTAGCAAGATGGGGGGGAACACACAAGAATAACATCGTGGAATGTGTGCAATGTCACACTTTGATGACAGTGCGCTTTTTAGAACAAGCCGAAGGGTGCGAAGTTCGATATGTGGGTCAGAGCTATCCGAAGGACCATGTGCGAAGTTGTGAGGAGGCCTGGAGTGGAATTTCTCAAGATCAATGGGTGCATAAGTTCATTAACACCTTGGACACAATGCATATCAATTGGTATCTTCAAGCAGAACTGTGCCTCACCACTGTAGATTGGTACGGTATTACTCAAAACTTTGTAGCTACATTTTTATTTGAAATTCAGTACCCCTCAGTAGATCAATCTTTACAAGTTGTAAGACAGAAAGTATTTGAGGAGGCACCTAACCTCCCTTTGGAGCAAGAAGAAGATGAATGGACTGCACCACTTCAGAAATTGCAAGGTTGTTACAATATCGATATTTATGAAGACGATTATCCTAGGAATGTGAACAACATAGAAAATGAAGGACAACGAGACATAGAAGGACCAGGAGTTGAACTACCTTTCATTGGACAGCCAATCAAAATCAAGAAAGTTAATATTGGAACAAAGAAAGCACCTAATCTCACAAAGGTTGGATATTATTGGGATGCTTCCACTATTGACAAGATCACAGAACTACTGTATGAGTATTAGGACTTGTTTCCAACCAAGTTCACAGACATCAAGGGAATTAAAGGGACCATGGGAGAGATGAAGATCCCCTTGAAATCAAATGAAAGGCCATTCAAGTAGATACCCTACAGACTAAATCCCAAATATAAGAAGAAAGTCAAGATTGAATTAGACAGAATGTTGGAAGCAGGAATCATAGAACCTGTTGAAGAGTCAGAATGGATCTTCCCTATGGTGGTCCAAGATAAGAAGATAGGACAGATCTGAATCTTTGTAGACTTGAGGAAACTGAATGATGCATGCTTACATGATCCATTTCCTACACCGTTTACTGACGAAGTGTTGGATAATGTGGGAGGACAGGAAGTTTACTCCTTCACAGATGGATTTTCAGGTTATCACCAAATTCGGATTGCTAAGTGTTGGCACAGGGGTAGACCCAGGGTTCAAAGCTTCAATAGCACACCAACAAAACCCTAACTACCGACCCTTTTGGAAACACTTGCGAAGAAAATGAAGTCTCACCCGAGGTAGAGGCAAGGGGGGATGCAGGACTCAGATGTTTGCAACCTAGCTAGGACATAGATCTGTGATTACAATACCTTAATAGAGCACTTAGCAGTTAAAATTCATCAGTATTTAATCCTTATTTACATTGTAGATTCACATCCTAATTATAGAACAATGTAGTATTCAACGAGATCTAACACTTCCAAGCACTTAGCACATCAGATCTTGCATTCATTCAAGTTACTAAGCACTAATCTATTATATCAGATGCATCTAACATATATCATTTCACTAAGAATACATCACATCAATAACATAACAACTATAATACACAAAGCGACCATAACACAGGATATACGTGGTTCACCCTAGTGTGGGGCTACGTCCACAAACTCTTCTCTCCTTTATTGTCTTCTTTCAATCTTCTATAAGCACAGAGACACAAGAAACCACTCCACATAGGATAGGAGATCTGCATGCACCTCTCCATATCCTCCTTCCTTGAGCTAGGTTTAAGCACAAAGCCTTCTTAGAAGATGCACACAAGCTTCTTAGAATCACTTTCACTTAGCTCTTCAAGTTCTTAACACAGAGTAAGCACAAAGCCTTTGTAATCACACAGATCAAAATCTAGCACTTATCACACTGGCCTCTTCTTACATCGCCTAGCTATCTATTTATACATTACAAAATGGGCCTAAACATGGGTAAACCCATGGGCCAACATCCCATGCCCATTAAATAAACCCTAAACCCAAAATTGCATTAAGAAGGGTCTGAGATCCCATGATCTCGACTTCGCCTTGCGCTTTGGCTTTGATAAGCCTGTCGAAGTCCCAAAATCAGTCAAACGTGACCAAGGTTCTCCAAAACTTGGTCAAGGGCCAATATTCTCCCAACACTCACCTGTGACTCGTCCCGAGTCACTCTGGTTTGGGTAACTCTACCTCAAATGCCTCGAGCTTGGCTTGAGTTGCTTCAACTTATTTCTTTTCCAGAGCCTCCTGCTTGGCGAACTCTTGAATGACCTTCTCGATGATAGGTCCTTCCAATCATTGTTCAACTGAGGTGACCACTTGCTCTAGTTGTGCACCTTGTCCTTCGATCTCCTCAAAAAGTATGCAAGTTGCATCCTGCACTGGTTGGAGTTGTTGGGTTACTTCCATGACCTTACTCTGAATGGCATGGACCTAATGCTAAACTATGCGTTGTTCCTGGGCTCTTTTCATCTCTCAACCAGTGATAGTATCTTCAACTACGCGTGTACTGTTGTTGCTTGTTGTTTTGCCTCCTGGAGCTGTGAATCTAGTTTCCTGAGCTAAGGTTCCTCTGCAAGGCATGCGTAGGTCCGCGCACTTAGAATATTGAGTTGTTTTCATTCAAAGGCTAATGCCTTGATTCTCTCAACTATTCTCCTGCAGTTTCTTCTCTTAGATCTCACATTTCCTTTGGAGTGCTTGGCACTACTTGTAACTCCAGTTCGGCTATCCTCTATTGGAACTGCTGAATAGCTTCGGCAAGCTTCCCTACTTGTCTTTCTACTAGGTCTTCTTCCATTTTTTCTAAGCCCATCAGATAGCGAAGTGCTCTAATGACTGCTTCTTTAACTCAAATATTCTCTACAAGCAGTTGTTCCTTCTCCTTCTAGATCTACGATCTATTCTCTGCAAACTTGGCTTGGATGTCATCTTTTTCTTGTTGCGCAACTCGACGTTGTTCTCTGGCTTCCTATTTTTCTTTATTTGAGGCCTCTGTGGCATGTTCCTTTTCCTCCTAGACACAACGAAGGTGAGCTTCGGTCACATATTCTATTTGGCGTAGCTGGGCAGGTTCATCTCCCAACTTTGTTCCTTCTGATAATGGGGGCACGGTAGACACTGCGTGGCTAGAGTGGAGGGCTTGCTGTACCCCTTTCATCTATGAATCAATTATTTCATACATGGTCTCTCGTTTGGCTTCATTGCACTGTAAGATATCTTCTAAGGTATCTAAGACAACAATGATGATGAAATCTATGTCATCCATCGTGAGCACAGTCTACATCTGTAGTTTAGTATCTTTGGACTTCTTCCGCGATGTAGGTTTCGTGGGGGAAACCTTTATTTTCTTGGAGGTCTCAACTTCGTCAATAGGGTCCCTAAGTGGTGTTACTTTGCCTTGTTTCTGCTTGTCTTCTTCTTCTTTGTCTACTTTGTCATCACCTCCCCCTCTGGGTGAGTCTAAAGTAGTATATTCTGATGCGCTGTCCAGCTTTTGTACCTCTTCCTTTTTCTTCCTTCTGCTACTGTTGGTTCATCATACTCTTCACGAGTAACTAGAGAAATTCCAATTAGGTCGAGGTCAAACAGTTCTGCTTGGTCGACTGGTACAATGAGCTATGTGGGCCACTCCTTAGTTATTTCTTCCATGTCCTCCTCAGTGAGCTTGTAGTAAGATTGGAGCTCTTCTTTATGTTCGTCTCCTTGCATAGTGATATAAATAAAATGTATATCTACGTGGAACTGCACAAATGGTCTGAGTCTGTGCAGGGTATTTAGTGTCATGCGAGGGGAAGACTCAATATCCCTCTTCAACTACAGGTAATAGGTGTGGAACACCACGTTTGACTGTCATTTTTTATCCATGTCACTCGAATACTAGAGCATGGTGAACTTCATGGCTAAAGGTTCTGATGGCTCAATCTTAGGGAAGGTCGCACCTTCCGGCATCTCCTAAGCAATGAAGGCAATGAGGATCAATAGCCAACTAAAATGGAACTTGTAGCCCTGATCCTGAGCTTCGCGGTAGTATTTCTCTAACTGGTTGACGAGGAAGCTCACCCTATTCATTTGTATCCCTTCCACACATTTTCCTGCGAGGTAGATGAAAAACCTCGTGACCTACGTGGGTATGTTCTTCCTTACTAGCTTACTAGCAATCAACTGGCATGCTAGGCGCACTGCGCCATTCTGGATGGAGGCTACCTTGTATCCCCACTTCCCCTTTTCCACAATGCCATACGTGTCTTTTATTCTATGTGTTGGGGCGCGATATGCATCCTTTCCTGGATAAAATTCTTGTGGGTCTGTTCCTTGCATGCTTAGTCTGGTGATCCTATGGATCAACACTGGATCGACAGTGATACGCCTGTCCAACCACATATAACCGCCATGGAAGAATGATAGTAGGAGCTTAATGCACGCGTTAACCTTCTGATGTCTTCTGAAGTGTGGTATCTTCATTACGTTAAGGATAGTGGACCTCGCGATGTCCATGGTCCACGACTGGGGGACGATCTTCTACTTCTTCCCCTTTGTCTTGATTAAATACTTGTATGGTGCAAGAATTCCATAGATCTTGTAGTCTCTTAGGTTATAGTCACTGATATTCAACATCAGAATCATCTCCATCTGCAGTCTAAATGTGCATATCCCCTTTGGGAGGTACTCAATGATGACTGTGCAGTCGAAGTCCCTCAGTACGTTGTCACGACTCACCATTATCACGCGGTCCCAATGGTCTAGTGGCGAACGTTTCGGTAATAACTATGTTTCTAGTCATTCTGGAGCGTCATTCTAACGGTTGGGATGCCTCCAACGGTCATATTTCTTCGTCATGGAAAAGTGACAATTTATGTTTTTCTGATATCCCGACGAAGTTCCAGTTCTGCAAACCTTCTTTCTACGAAGACCTCCCTAGAACTTCTTGTAACTTTTCTAACTTTGCTTTCTTCTTGTTGAGTTTTCTGGCTTTCTTTCCTGTAATCTGAGTCACTGGTTTCCTCTTTCCATTATCGTTCTTATCTCCTCTTGGCATGGTAACTTTTCACTATGGAGGGTCTTTTATAGGGTTCAAGGGTAATACTTCTTATCTTTCTGGGGTAGGTGCTCTACTCTCTTGTGCAGACAGGTGTTTCAATTCTTTCTGTGTTCTTTCAACTTTGACATCTAGATCTATGGTCCTTAGTAGCCTCAACTGGTCCTCTTGTTCTTTCAGTAAGTGCAATATTCTCCTTGCCATGAAATCTCTTAGTTCTTGCTTTTTATTCTCTAGATCCTCCTCTTCTTGTTTCCTTCGTATCTGATATTTCTCAATCTAGGTTTTTCCTAGCAAAATAGAAAATGGGGCGTTGTTCTCAACAAATTTAACGATCTCAAATTATTCTTCTATCAAAATTCCATGAACACTCATAGATGTCTGGGTAAGTCTTCCACATAGGGTTATCATCTTTCCTCTAAATAATCCTATTCCTCCCAATGAAGGAACCATAGTGGGTTTTCCAAAAATTTCCCAAGTTCTTTTTATCATGATATTTACCTGTGTTTCCTCATCCAGGACACAATCTATGTCGAAGTCACATATTCTTGTTTTAATGCATTGTTTCTCTTTTAAGATCTCTGATAAGTTGATATCTCTGTGATCGTTCAGGGTTTCTTTCATCTGTAATAACACAGTCTCTGATTCTTTTTGGGGTTCTATGATATCCTTAGTTTCTTGGCTTGTCTCATAGTTTTCTTGTCTCATATTCATTTTTCAACTTTAGCAATCATTCTAGGGCAATCCAAAACTTCATGTCCAGTATCCTTACAACAAAGGAAAATAGGACCTCTACCAGGTCATTCCTTAGCAAGATGTCCCGGTCTTCTGCAACTATAGCAAAGAGTTAATCCTCTCTTTCATTTAAATGACCCCCAACCTTTCTTGTACTACGTACTGGGATCATAGTAACTAACCTGCAAGAAATTATTTATAGGATCCTGCATCCATTTTTTAGTCCAAACATTCTTTATATGCATAGGGATAACATATATTTCAATATTCTTATCAGATCTATTCATATCAAATCTTCTTTCTTCTAGCTATACCCTAGTTTTCATACTAGGACCAAATCTATTAAACATACCTAGATCCATTCTTTCGAAAATAAAAATTTTCACTTATCTTACCTTTATTAGAGCACAAAGATTCAAGATCTTACCTCTTTTCTTTAGATCGTACTTCTCTTCTTAGCACAAATCTTCACAAGTCTAGTAGAATACTGCGCACTAGGGCAGCAAATCTATGCACGGAGATTTCTCTTTTCTTTAGTTCCTAGCAATCACAGTTTCAGGTCTCAGCAACGAAACCATTTGTTGGCACAAGGGTAGACCCAAGGTTCAATGCTTCAGCAGTGCACCAAAAAAACCCTAACTACCTTCCCTTTTGGCAACACCTGTGAAGAAGATGAAGTCTCACCCGAGGTAGAGGTGGGGAGGGTTGCAGGACTCAGATGTCTTGAACCTAGATGGGACATAGATGTGTGATTACAATACCTTAATAGAGAACTTACCAGTTAACATTCATCAGTATTTAATCCTTATTTGCATCGTAGATTCACATCCTAATTACATAACAATGCAGTATTCAACCAGATCTAACACTTCCAAGTACTTAGCACATCAGATCTAGCATTCATTCAGGTTACTAAGAACTAAGCTATTATATCATATGCAATCTAACATATATCATTGCACTAAGCATACATCACATCAATAACATAACAACTATAATGCACAAAGCAACCATAACACAAAATATACATGGCTCACCCCAGTGTGGGGATATGTCCACCAACTCTTCTCTCTTTTATTGTCTTCTTTCAATCTTCTATAAGCACAGAGCCACAAGAAACCACTCCGCATAGGACAGGAGATCTACGTGCACCCCACCAGATCCTCCTTCCCCGAGCTAGGTTTAAGCACAAAGCCTTCTTACAAGATACACATAAGCTTCTTACAATCACTTGCACTTAGCTCTGCAAGTTCTTAACACACAGTAAACACAAAGCCTTTGCAATCACATAGATCAAACTCTATCACTTAGCACACTAGCCTCTTCTTACATAGCCTAGCTATATATTTATACATTACAAAATGGGCCTAAACATGGGTAAACCCATGGGTCAACATCCCATACCTGTTACATAAACCCTAAACCCAAAAATTCCCTAATAAAAGGTCGATATCCCGCGATCTCTGCTTCTCCTTGCGCTCTGCCTTCGACCAGCCTGTCAAAGTCCCAAAATCGGTCAAACGTGACCAAGGTTCTCCAAAACTTGGTCAAGGGCCAACACTAAGGAATATCGCCTTAAGACCACATTTGCAACAGAATGGGTGCCCTACTAGTACATGGTGATGCCTTTCGGACTGAAGAATGCACCAGCCATATTTTATAGGGTGGTGGTCGAAGCATTCAAGGAATTCTTACATACATTTTTGGAACGAGAAAAGGCCTACCATGACAGACATATCAGGAAGAAATCCTTTAAGCAAGGAGATCTAGTATTGGTATATCACAGCAAGTTCATGAAGCATCCAAGGAAGTTCAAGACACATTGGCTTGGGCCATATGAGGTTGCCTATGTTACAGAAGGAGGAGCTGCGTAGTTGAAGAATTTGATGGGAGAATGGAAGGAAGGTTTGGTAAATGGGAGCCGATTGAAATTGTACTACGAAAACCAGTTGCCTTGCATCTCTCAGTAAAATCAAAAGAAGAAGGGTCTAAGTACTAGGTGCAGTTGAAACTGGGTAACAAACATAGAAAAGATAATCTACACAATGAAGGGAGGAACAGAGCAGAGAGTTCAGGCTGTTCTGTGCAGTCTGAAGACAAAGAGAAACAAAAGTTTTAGACCTGCAATGCCTCGAGACGAGTCACAGGTGAGTGTTGGGGGCAAGTTGGCCCTTGGATATGGAATAAAGTGAAGATTAAGTAAGAAAGACGAAGTACAAACTGCGTGGAAGGAACATTGAATGGTATTGGGTCGAAGTGGTCAAAGAAGAAGAAAAGAAGGAGCTAAGTAAGGGAAAATGAGTTGTTGAACGAGAAGATCGAGGAAGACAAATTAGCAAGGAATATGGATCGTGGACAACTCAGCAAGCAGAAAAATCCACCAAAGGTTTCTTTGGATCACCTCGCGGGAAAGAAGGAAAGACAGGTTGGCGAAGCCGTGAAAATGTAGGTCAAGTTGACCTAGGGTTTTAGACCTAGGGTTTTGGGATCTAGGTTTTTGACACCTAGACGTTAGTCATTGTAATGTATAAATAAAGATCGATAGGAGTGAGGAAAGGGTTGGTTGGGGTTTGTTCATTGTTGGTCGTTCCGAGCTCAAAGAAGATTGTATTGTTGATGCTGAGTGATTGTTGTTGTGTTAGGAGAGTATTGTGTTCTGATAATATGGTTGTATTGTAAGATATTCAGCTAGGTGTAAAGATCAATCCTGTTGCTGGGTGCATAGGAAGGGAAGAAGGAAGATATATATATATATATATATATATAGAGAGAGAGAGAGAGAGAGAGATATGCAAGCTAAGTGCGCAGATAGAACTGTATGTTTTCATATAATATCAAGAAACAAAGTTCTATGGATGTATCCCTAGGGAGAGGGTGAACCATGTATATATTTCTTTTCTATGTGATTGATGTTGTGTTCTTTTTCTTTCTGATATTCTGTTATTGCATCATTGTGTTAGATCTGAGATATAGTTTGCGCAATAGGCCTAAAGGAGATAAAGAATAACTAGATCTCTGTGTGTTTTTCCTTTGAATCCACTTTCATTTCCTCTGGTGTAGACACCTGTGTCCTGCAACCCCCTATTGCTACTTTGGGTGAGACTGCATCTACTTCATAGGTGTTTTCGAAAGGGCCAGTAGTTAGTGCTTGTTGGTGCGATGTTGGAGTTGAACCCTGGTTCTACCCCTGTACTAACAAGCTATTATACTAAATTTATCTGTAAACTCATTTCTAGTGTTAATATGAATGGTGCGTTGAGATTGTGAGTGTATCTTGAGTTGGAGTAGTACCACGATTGTCTGGGGGGCCCACCAGTGGTTTGGGTATCTTGTTAATTTGTTGTATATTCATATTTATGCATTTAACTCTCTTGTGTGCAGGTTACTTGTTGAAGTTTTATTTATTTTCATATCGCTTACAAGTTACTCATAGTTGTATATATCTAATTATCCATACTCTGACATCTAACATCTCTTATGTAGGTTGTGTTTTACTGATGTGTATATGTTCATAGTCATCTAATTGTGCAATTATATACAAGATTTCTTTCATTGTTTTATAAATTGTAGGTTACTTTTCAAATTGGTTATTTAGACAGTGTCTATAATAGTTACATATACTTCATTAAGTTATGATTTTCAATTACTTCCTATAGGTCTGCATAAATTGTTAACTCTGTGTAGAATATTTCCAGCATCAGAGTGATAGGATAAGCGCTGATTTCAAATCTCTTTTGCACAATATTTATAGATTGTATTAATTATAAGAACATGTATTGATATCTTCATAATTGTAAATCTTTCCATAGACTGCCTTATTCATACTCTGCATATCTCTGTAGAAATTAGCATTTAATTAATTCTTCTTGAATTATCAGTAGTGTTAAGATGCCATCGTGGCATAATCCTCCACTGTAGACATAACCATTACATTTGAATATCATCATGATTCTCTTTACTTTCATTTATTTAGAATAGTGTAAAAGATACGGTAGAATAGAAGTAATTGTGAGTCTTTGGAACAAATTTTTTAAGAATAGAGTTCACTGTAAAGAATTTCTTTTAAAATATAGCTTTTTTTTATGAGTTCATTGTCCATAATTATAGATTGTTCTTAAAGAAAGATAGTTTTATTTTATTCAAGATTTGTTCACTTAGAATAATGAATTTACTATTCCTAGTTGTAGATTACCCTGTATATATGAAGTAAGCTCACTTTCTAAATAGAGTTCATCTTGTTCATAACCTTTTTAGAATTGTAAATGAAGCACCAGTCCCTAGGATAAACCTTCATTTTGCTTAGCTAGATTCAGTTTCCAAACCTCGCAAGTATCTAATTTGTACTCTACCTTGACTCATATTGTGTCACAACTCTAAGTCTACTTATCCTGGTCGATAATTTAATTGGGGGAAATTAATACATATAGTTTACCCATCACTACATTAGTAGAGGGTTAGGGAAGAAATTTAGGCCTAGTCTAGGGTTAGTTTAGGAGCTAGTTAGGGTTAGTTACCTAGGTTTAATGCAGCCCTAATGGCTGTAGGTTAGTGTCTATTACAACATAAATTTGTGGTGGTTGAAATGGGACGCCTCAATGAGGCAAGAGAGCCAAAGGCTCAAGGAACACTTTCCTAGAGAGAGAGCCTTAAAACATGTAAAATCATGTTTTCCAAGGCAATAATTTTGTTTCTCCAATACAATAAATAAATGACTAGTGCTTTTAATAATTTATTTAATGGGTCATGCAAAGAAAGAGCTAGAGAATCTACCTCCTTAGGGGTGTAAATCCTCTTACTACCCAAGGCAAGTTTCTCTATCTAGTTTTTAAGCTAAGAGGGTGTATTCCCTTATACTTCTCTTAGAAAACCCTTGTTTAACTAATAACATGTAGCATAGAATGATAAAGAATACGGTGGAGGTGTATGCCCTTATACTTCCCACCTATCTCCTAGCATAATAAACTTGGCTTGAAACAAATGATAGCATTAAATTAAAGACAATACCAATTCAAGGAAAATTCTAAGATAATCCACCACAATAGCAAGTGATAAGACTTCCAAAGCTATAGCATCACTTCCATCAACCATACATCAAGATATAACCATAAATAAGAGTGAAAGAGAGACAATTTGCCAAAGGTAGCAAAACTTTTAGACCAAGTTCTTCTCACAAGAGGGAGAGTTATGTTATAATGATATCTTATGATCTCATATTTATACCTTGACTCATACTGTGTCACAACTCTAAGTCTAATTATCCAAGTCGATAATTTAATTGAGGGAAATTAAGACATATAGCTTACCCATCACTAGGTTAGTAGAGGGTTAGGGAAGAAATTTAGGCCTAGTCTAGGGTTAGTTTAGGATATAGTTAGGGTTAGTTACCTAGGCTTACTGCAGCCCTAATGGTTGTACGTTAGTGTCTATTACAACATTTACCAATCATTTTTGGCGTCGTTGTCAGGGAGTTGTCCAAAGGTAGAAAACAATTAGGAAGTAGATTATTTGTGAGCATTAGTACTAGTTTCGTGGCGGTGGAACTTTAAGAAAAGAGGTAAGAACATGTGCATGTGTTATAGTAGGTTCCCCCAAACCCAATGGTAGTTTTCCTTTTGTATCACTTTCATGAACAAACCTAGGGACCCAAAGGGTAGATATATCAAAACCAATCCAAAACTTTCAACCAAAGTTCCTTATAACCTTTTTGGAGGAAGGAACACTCCATCTATAAACTATGCAAAACAATACCAGAAAGTTCAAGTAGGGGATATCTCAACCCAAAAAGCTAAAAAAGTTTCAGAAGAGACCAAAACTGGGGAAACCATAGAGAAAAAATCGAGACACCATAAATAGTAGGACAGGAGGTAAAATAACTCGAACCTTCATCAGAACCAACCAACAGAACCTTTTCCTTTTTACCACCATTAGGGGATTCTAACTTTGTAGATATCATCGACCTTCAATAGGTGAATTCCCTCTTTGGAGGTTCAGCAAATATAGTTGTGTCACAAGTTGAAACAACAACTTCTAAACCAATAGTTTCAACAGGCTCAAGCAAAGTCCCTGACAACCAAATAGTAGATAATTTTTCCTATCAACGGAATATCTCTCTTAAAAAAGAACCTTGGGACACCTCATTATCTCCAAGAGTAAAAACACTAAGGTATACTCTTTTTGGGAATCATATAAATATGGATGATCGGGAGGATCACAATCATGTGAGACATGATGAGGGAGAAGAAGTAGGAAACCAGACAGAAACCACTTTTTGGTTTCCAGTTTTGGATACCACACAAAATGTTAACATGAAGAATGTTCCACTCTTTGCACTAACTACCTTTTATGGTAAGAGCGGTGAGGACCCAGACACCTTCCTGTTTGAGTTTCACATCTTGTGCAAAAGTTATAACTACTTGCAATATGCTCAAAATTTAAAACTATTTCTTGCCACTCTTAAAGATTTTACACTTAGATGGTTCATGGGATTAGGAGAGTCTAGTATCAGATCTTGGGAAGATATGAAGACCATATTCCTTAGGAAATACCAAGACTATTGCAAATCTAAATATTCTCGTAATGATATTTTTAAAATTCAACAATTAAAAGACGAGAGTCTCGAAGATTACATGGAACGGTTTTCCTATACTTCACAAAAATCGAAATATCATGACCTTCTAGAAGATGCAATCAGAACTTTTTCTTAAATGGATTTGGGAAGAATATCTGGAAACATTTAACCTAATGGAATCAAGAGATATCTCCCATAAACCATTCGTTGAGATTTGTGAGATGTGTAGAAAATACTCAAGAAGTAGGGATAAAACTGGAAAGGGTGTTCAGGATCCCTATAGTAGAAACTCAAAAGGAATCAGTTATGGTGGGTTACAAGGATATAAATAGGAAACCTATTAGAAAACTTTAAAACTGATATTTTAAGTACAATAGGTTCCCAATTGGTCACTTCAAAGATTAAGAAGAAACATGAGGAAGAGAATGTAGCAATGTTCATATTTTGTCTGAGGTACAGGAGGAAGCATTCCTTAAGGGAATGCCCATTAGACAACATTTCAGTTTGTGTCTTATGTATTGAAGATCATCCAACTGAAAAATTCCCATCACTGCCTGGTTTATTAGCCATTTATAAAAGTGGGGATCCTGGGGAATCTTCTTATGCACCTAGAAGGCCATTGTAGCCTAGGGGTCATCCTATGTACCAGGACCCACCACCTCAAGATCCACCTTATTACCAACAACCACAACAGTGGAACTCACCAAATTGGAAAAACTGGTCTCCACAGTATGCTTCACACCATCCTTGGCTACAAGGATGGAGAGGAGGACATACCCAAGGAAACACTCAGTTTCCACCTTATCCCATGCCCACTCATCCTCATCCTCAGTTTCCACCAATTATACAACAACGTTTTCCAGGTTTTGTCCCTCCACCTTTACCTCCTATTCCACAACAACCTCAACAATTTCAAAATGGAAATTCCCCAAGACCAACATTATTACCAGCACAATCAGTGCCTAACCCGAATAATAAACCAACTCAACCTCTTCGTAATGTTGAGTTGCAAAATTTATCGACATATGTTATTTCTCTTGTTCCATTACATGAGATTCAACTAAGGTCAAGGAAAGTTGTGGATAAACAAAATCCTTCAGTAGTCATCTGCGAGGAAGAAGAAGATGAAACTCTCGACTAGACCACAGATAAAACTAAGTGGGAAGATGTTATTATTCCCAAAGATCAAGAACAAAATCTTCCCCAGAGTGAACTTTACAAAATACAAAATCCCCTCCCCATCTGGAGAGATTAGCAATCAAAAAACCAATAATTCGACTGGAATTTGACATTATAAATGAATTAAAGAATATCTGTGTCAAAATTCCCCTATTACAAGAAATAACGGATATTCCAATTTATAGTAAGGTAATCAAGGAATTGTGTATCAAACATCCAGGTAGGAAACAAAAAGATCCTCCAACAGTGCATCTAATAGGAGAGTTGTCTGAATACATATCAGAGCAGCCTAGGGTCATAAAGTATGCAAACCTAGGAAATATCATAGTAACAATAACCATTAATAAGATTCCCATTGGAAATACTCTCATAGACCTGGGGGCAGCCATTAATGTTGTGGTTTCCACTACCTTAGAAGAATTACAGTTGAAACACTCCTTAGACCTACCCCAACTATTTTGGAATTAGCAAATAAGACAAAAGTTATACCTGAAGGGATCCTGGATGATATCATAGTCACATTAGCATCATGGGAATATCCGGTAGACTTCCTTGCCATTCATTCAAAGGATCCTGCTAAAGGACATCCCTTTATTTTGGGGAGACCTTGGTTGGCCACAACCAATGCATTTATTGGTTGTAGAGAAGGTGAAATGACTATCTCTAATGGAATTTCTATGAAGAAACTTATGATATACCCACCAGCTCCACCCATTATAGAGAATCTATGGTGGCTTGAATTTCCATATGAGAACAAAAATGGGGAAGAACCTATGTTTCCTAGTGATCACTCTTGGGCATTTCAAGAGAAAACAACAAAGAATGTGTTAAATCAATTCATTTATGCAATCACATGTGTTGATTTTCTTCAATATTTTCCCCAATTTGAGTATATGTTTGGTGAATAATTTCAAGAACAGTTGGACCCATCAACTCTGTCTTCAACATCTTTTATCTTTGACATAGATGAATCTTCCATGTCCTACACCATGCCTTATGAGATTAGTCCTGGAAAACTCCTACATATTAATTTAGGACTAGATGCATATCAAAAAGAACAATTAGTGAATGTCCTTAAGGACCAATCAAGAGCATTCACCTGGGAATATACCGATATGAGGGGTATACACCCTGACACATGCATTCATCGTACATATACCCAGGAAGAAGTAATAGATGTTAAGCAACATAAAAGAAGGATGAATCTGGCACTAAAATATATAGTGAAGGAGGAAATACAGAAACTATTGAATGTCGGTTTTATTTATCCAATTTATGATAGCAAATGGGTATCCCCACTTGTAGTGGTTCTGAAGAAAGTAACCGAAAAATGGATAATTTGTGTTGACTTTCAGGAAATTAATAAGGCCACTCTTAAGGATTATTTTCCTCTTCCCTTCATTGACCAAGTCTTGGATACCTTGTCAGGATAACGATACTTTTCCTTCCTTGATGGATATAGTGGATACAATCAAATGTTAATAGCACCTAAGGATCAGGACAAGACTACGTTCACTTGTCCTTGGGGCACTTATGCCTATAGGGTCTTACCATTTGGTATGTGTAACGCTCCTGCCACATTCCATCGAGTAGTATTAGGGATATTTTTTGATCTCATTCATGACTATGTGGAAGTGTATATGGATGATTTTATAGTATATGGTAATACTTTTCAAAAAGCACTAGATAACATGAAGAAAGTTCTCACTATATGTCAAGAGATGAATTTATCCTTAAGTCATGAGAAGTGTAAAATGTTATTGATGGAAGGTGTACTCTTACGGCATCATGTTTCATCCAAAGGGATTAAAGTGGATCCTACTAATTGTTGGCCCTCGACATAGTTTTGAGGAAACCTTGGTCAGATTTGGCCCACTTTTGGACTTCAATGCGATGGTCGAAGAAGGAGTGCCCAAACGGAGTTGAGATCACAGATATCACCTATTTTGCGGGCTATGTGGACCCAGTAAGGGGTTCTCTAGGGTTTTTGTAATGGTTTTATGGGATGTCAGCCCATGGGATTTTCCCATGTTTAGGCCTTATTGTAAGGGTTTGTAAAGTATAAATAAAGGGGATTGTAGTATAGAAAATAGATCTGAAGTAGTTCTTTGTGAAAAGGAATGTAAATGGTCGAGGATTTGTGCTCAAATGTGATTTTGTAGAGAGGCTAAGTGATGTAAGAGATTGTGGCTCTGTGACCTATTTTTGGGAAGTAAAGAAGGAGGATCTGGTGCTCAGTGCGCAGATCTCCTATCTGGTGTGAATCTCGACTCTGCAACTTAGTGCACAAAATTGAATGAATGTAAGATCTAGATGAATAATAAAGAGGTGAAGTGGTTGGTGGATGTAACCCCACACTGGGGTGAACAACATATAACTAGTGTCTTATGCTTCGCTTTGTGCAATGTTATCTCTATTATGTTTTGATAAGTGCTTAGATTAAAATGTGTAATGAATATGTATGTTTGGCTTAAATGATTTGCTTATGTTAAAATTCTAGATCTGATTCACAGTGCTAAGTGCTAAGTGTTTGAAGTGCATAATATTTTTTGTTACTACACTAGATCTATCCTTGGGTATGTTCTGCAATGTTAATAAGGTTAATGAGCTAATGCATGTTATCTTCTAAGCATTAATAGAATAATCTGTGAAGTGTTATTATCACATATCTATGTCCCATCCTGGTTACAGACACCTGTGTCCTATAACCCCCCTGCTTCTACCTCAGGTGAGACTTCGCCTGCTTTTCAGGTGTTGTCGAAAGGTCTAGTATTCAGGTTTGTTTTGGTGCATTGTTAAGCATTTAACCCTAGGTCTACCCCTGTGCCAATAAATGGTTCCATTGTTGGGACCTAAAACTATGATTGTTGGGAACTAAAGCAAAGAAAAAGAGAAGCTCTGTGCATAGATCTTTTGTTGAAGTGAGCAGTACTCTACTTGACTTGTGAAGCTTTGTGCTAAGAAAGAAATATGATCTGAAGAAAAGAGGTAAGATCCAAAAAGAGGTAAAGCTTTGTGCTTTGACAAGAGTAAGATAAGTGGAAATTTTTGTTTTGAAAGCATCAACTTAAGTATGTTTAATAGATTATGTCCTAGTCTGAAGGCTAGGGAACAGCTGAAAGAAAGAGTTGATTTGAGTAAATTTAATAGAAATGAAGAAAGACATGTTATTCCTATGCATAGAAAGAGTTTTTGGACTAATAAGTGGATGCAGGAACCTAGAAAGAATTTTTGCAAATTGCAGGTCCAGCACTATGATCCGAAGGGAAGTGTACAATACAACAAAGGTTGGGAAACATTTAAAAGAAAAAGAGAATTAACTTTGTGTTATAATTGCAGAAGACCGGGACATCTTGCTAAGGAATTTCCTGAGGTAGGCCCTATCTATATTTGTTGAAAGATTGTTGGTCATGAGGTTGAGTATTGTGCAAAGATTATTGCTAAAGTTGAAGGGATGAACCTAAGACAAGAAAACTATGGAAAAAGTCAAGAGACTAAGAGCATGTTAGAAAGCTCTAAAGAGAAAAGGTGATAGGAAGTTCAGACTACGTTATTACAGTTGAAAGAAATGATGGATGTTCATAAAGATGTTAGTTTACCAGAAATCCTGAAAGAAAAACAGTGCATAAGTACAAGAATAGAAGAATTCGACATAGACTGTGTCTTGGATGAAGAAACACAAATGAATATTATGACAGAAGAAACTTGGGAAATTTTTGGAAAGCCTACTATGGTACCTTCTTTAGAAAGGATAGGCATGTTTAAAGGTAAGATGATAACTTTATGTGGAAGAGTAACTAATATACCTATTATTGTTCAGGGAACATCAACTGAAGAAGAATTTGAAGTCATTAAGTTTTTTTGGGACAACACCCCTTTCCCACTTTTTCTAGGTAAGACTTGAATTGAGAAGGATCAGATCAGAAGAAAAGCAGAGGAAGAAGCTACAGAAAATAAAAAGAAAGAATTAAAGGATTTAGCTAAGTTGAAGCAACAAAACAAAGTAACAACACAGGAGGGACAGAAGGCAAGAGAATTAGCTATCAAGGTTGAAAGAATGCAAGAAGGCTTGAGGAACCTATATATTCAAGAAAGAATTATGCCCACTCAAGAAGTGTTAAGAAAATAGATATTAACTTCAAACCCTTTAAGGGCACCTCAACAGTGTGAAGCCATTGTGCTAGAGGAGGATAAGAATAAAAATGGAAAGAGGATTCTAGAAATAGTTAGAGAGACTCACATCACACGTAAGAAGGAAAGGAATCTCAATAAAAATAAGGCTAAGTTGGAAAATCTACAAGAAGTTACAGAAATTAGATGGAAGACTTCGTAGACCAGAACCTTGCAAGAGACAGGTTTGCAAGATTTGAACCTTGTTGGAACAGCAGGTCCGTGCAAAATGGGAATTTTCCCTAGCGAAGTCATATGACCATTGGAGGTGCCCCGGTCATTAGAATGATTCTCTAGAATGGTTAGAAAATGAATTTATGGGCTTATGGACTGCTTTTTCACATTAAAACCATGCCATAATGAACAGATTTACATTGATGAAGCATTTCCTGGCTATTGGAAGATCTGTCATGATTCCCTGCTTATTTAACTCATTGGTCGTTGCCCTGGGACCACTTTTTGATACCCGTGATTGACTAAGATAAACAGATAATTGTCCAAATGTCGAGTTGTGTTATCTGAAACTAGACCCCACCTATCTGTTTGTCTACCCCGCCTATCTATTTGCGTACCTCGCTTGTTTGTTAAAATCTATAATGTCGGACGAACCTAGTGAATTGGAGAAGCATGCCGAGGAATTTCTCAAGAAGCTAATGGTTGACCGACCGATATTTGAAGGTGTCCAGGCATCGTCAACTAGGGGACTATAGGCTTTCCCTTCGACTGGATGTCGTTCTGGTCGTGTTAACCCAATGACTAAGCAGTGAAGTAAGCATTGCGATGATCTGGATAATGTGAAGCATATCCCATTGATCCTACCTGAGAATATCCCACCTTTGGCTGGTGCTATTAACCATGACAGTATCCCCCGAGATTTTTAGTACATCGTATTCACTGCGTACATTTCTAAATAAATACGCATAGTCAGGAATCAGTTAGGATAGATCCCTCTATTAAAGAACAACAACTTCAACTTAGGATACAGGAAGAACTATGCTATGTTATCACCCCACCACTACTTGATGAAGTCAACTAGAAAGAAGCCTCACCTCATCTCCCATTCATGGATTAAGGATCTGGCGCAGTCCACCGTGTTGAATGTGATGAAGATCCCTCATTTTGGCCGCCATGAGGAGGTTAACACTTGTGTTAAACTCCTGTTGTTGTGCTATCATGGTGGATACTTGTGGCTCGATAGAAGGATTATTATGGATCTGTCACTGATCCACCGGATCATAGGCTTAAGTCTGAAGGGTCTTGACCCTCAACAGTTTTATCCAGGGAAGGCCTCGGACCGTTCCCTGGTGCAGCGCATCAAGGAAGCTTATGGAGAAGTAGAGAAAGGAAAGTGAGGTTACAAGGTAGCATCTATACAGGATGGCGCAGTGTGCCTCACTTTCTAACTCCTAGATAACAAGATCATGAGGAATAACTGTCCCACATAGGTCACCGGGTTCATGGTGGACCTCGTAAAAAAATGTGTGGAGGGCATGCAGATGAACTGGGTGAACTATCTCGTCAATGAGCTAGAGAAGGATTGTCGCAAAGCCTAGGATTTGGGATATAAATTCCATTATAGCTGGTTGATCATTTTGATCGCATTTGTCAATTGGAAAATGCCTGAAAGCCACCTTCCCATATATCGAACCCTTGGAGTCAATGGCTGCTCGGTTTTCAACCTTATGGTACACCAATGACATGATGAAGCATTGGCAGTCCAATGTCGTGTTTCATGCATACTATCAGCAGTTGAAGGTCACCATCAAATCATTTCCATGGATGACACCATGCACCCTGCATGTTAAGGTCCTAACCCGCACATAGGTAGATCAATGTATTCGGATGTAATAAAGGTCAATATTAATAAGACCTTTCAATAAAATAGAATAAGGTGGATGTAAGAAGACCTAATAGAAGCTTCC
>JASDQU010502718.1:0-17123 GCA_032191745.1 Picea mariana | reverse complement strand
GACATCTTACATAACTCCAATCCTCATATAAGAACCAAATTTGTTTTCTTGACCTCTAATTCTGCAATAAAATTATTGTTAGGTAATGTGTGTGTGTGTGTGTGTGCGTGCAGTTTTGGAAAAAGAATGCATAAATTTTCTTCTCTTTAATGGCCACCAGTCATCTTATTCTAAGCTCAATAAAAAATTTACCGCTCAACTCAATTTTTTGGGTTGATACATATATTCTCCTCCTCCATACCTTTCCAATGAATATTCTTTTTCACAAATCTGAGCTCTGAGCAAAAGTTATGGGCAATTAAATATTTCCACCTTACCCCTCTTCTGCACCTTCCTTCCTAGTGAAAAATAATCTCAAACACCAACTTTGGCCACCTATAGAGTTAAATATGTCAGGAACCAAGGAAAAAAATTTAGGAGACACGGATAATACTGCTAATATTGAATTCATAGAAACTCTCATAATATCAAATTGATGCTCCAATCAAAATTTGCAGCAACATGAAAATGACAACTTTTCCCTTTTTTCACTTTCTCTTGACTTGAAAATTTTAGACATGTCTAAGAATCCCTACACCAACTCCTCTAGAATTTTGATAGAATCCCAATTCGGTATCTTCATGACTACCTTTTGAACGATTTTTCAAAATTTCACCTTTATCCAGGCTCTAGGCTAATAGTTACAACCTACAGAAGTTTTGATTGTTTTCCCATTCTTATCCTTATATTCTACAGGTGTATTCTCTCTCATTCTGTAAAGTTTCAGGTGCCCAACTTCCATGTATAGGTCCATGGTTGTCTTATATGGTCCATGATATTTCCATACATTGCTCCCATACCCCAAACTAACTTCTAAGGAAAGAGTTATGCCTTCTGGAAATAAACTAGTACCAAATTATATCATGTGTTCTTTCAGTTGTAAATTTCTCATACAAGCTCTGTTTTGTGCCAAGAATATCTCGTTGGAAAGATCTCACTTATTTATTTCATTTAAGAATTTGAAAATATGTGTATTGAAGGTACATACAGTTTTGTAAAATTCAGACAACTGAAAATGTTGTTTAGGCCTTCAAAATGCCTCTACAAGTTGAAGACCTGCAAAGACTGAAAATTTTCATGGAAAATTCAGCTGACATGGCATGGTGCGTGCCTTTTGAGTCCATGTTTCCTCCTATAATTTGGCCATTTCATCATTTTTAAATCCTATCGACTCCCCTTCTTGGTTTCTTCCAATCGAAACAAATAAATTTCCCCACATTTGTATATCCTTCTGAAACCCAAAGTCCAAAATCCCTTCAAGCTTACTCCTTTGGAAAAAACATTTATGAAACCATTTAAAACACTTATTTCCCAATACCATCATAAACACTCCTTCTGGAAGTTTTATTGACCTAGGCCTTCCCAACATAGTCTTCTAAAATGACCCATTCCAACCATCAATCCCCAATTAACGGTCAGATCTAATCTCTTCTCCTAATGAACAGTCGTGATTCAACATTGAGCCTTTGACCTTTATATTTACCAAAATCCATTGCAGGTCCCACCTATACATGACTGCAACGTGAAACTCTCTGATTCACCTTCCCTTGTTGACATATCCTCCGACATGGTAGGTTTGCGTGTCATTCTCTTCCACCCTCGACCCTTCCGAGACAACATGTTCATCTGATAGATCGAACGATCAACAATCATGTCAACTAATGGCCCCAATCATTATGGGTTCCCAAGATACACATGGGTTACCTAATTGAACAATATCTTTTGGAAACACCACACTACAACTAGGATTTTTGAATGGTCCCTTCTGAAGCCCCATTTCTGAAGGATCTAATGGCTGACATCTCTCACATCCGACAATCCAGATCTTTGTGGAAAATTACAACTTCTTGATCTTTAACTCAGTCAGACAAACTTCATCGGTGTTGAAATCCTTACTCCAACACCTAGGTATCTTGTTATTTAGTTATTTCCTTACTAAAAATCAAATTAGTATCTCACAAAACAAAAATACATTATTGGAATATTCAACTCAAATAAGGATAATGGAAGCAATACTAGAAACCAAATAATGCACACATAAACACCAATATTTTTGGGTATATTTCCCTATAAAAACCTTGGAGGGAAAACTAGTACTGAGTTGATTTTATGATGATAAAATTAGGGCTCCCATAATAGGGATATTGTCCCACTGAGAGAAATACAACTACTGACAAACCTGACAAAGTATGCTTTGTTGTATGACCCAGGTCTGGCACACTTTTCAAGGTGTATATACCTTTCCTTAATAAAAACCATGTACACACACTTGTCTCCATTAAAACCCACGTACATGACCTCAAGGATTGTACATCAAACTCCATATGGCTCGACCCTTTCATGTGGCATCGCTCTACTGAAACCCACTTGCAACTACATATGATCTCTCTTCTCCTTAACCTGATCTTTATATGGAAGTCATTCTCCACCTATCTAAGATCTCCTTGAATCATAGTCCTTTTTTATCCAACTGTGTCTCACACACAACTGTCATACTCCTTCACCCTAGTCTTGCTTTTATAATCTTGAGTTATGACCTAACTCTAATCTCCAAAGTGATTGATGGTTGAGATTACTTCTCATCTCACTTGAGATCAATGGCTAAGATTAAATTCTAATCAATTTTATCATTTCCTTAAATAATCAATTAATTAATAAAATCACTTTACTTTAATAATTCATTTAATTAAAGTAAAGTCTCAAGATAGAAGGATTTGGACAACGTCCACATGTCTAGACACTTAGACCGGTACGGAAATACATGTCTGATGCTACCTACATCAATACTTCCCTCTTAGTGAGGAAGGTATTCTGCACCACTCCAAGTTTGTCTCTAAAGAAAACAAACTTCCCTTTAACAAAGGGTTTGGTCAAAATATCTGCAACCTGCTCATCTATGGAAATATACTAAAGCTTCACTTCTCCCTTTTGGAGCCTATCTCAAATGAAGTGATATTTGATCTCAATATGCTTGGACCTGTCATGGAATACTAGATTCTCTGAGAGTTTGATACAAATCTGATTATCACAGTATATCATTGTAATCTCCAACTCTTGATCAAATAAACTTGTAATCAATTTGTGAAGCCAAATGGCTTCACAACTTGCCATACTCACTACCATTTACTCTACCTTTGTTGAACTGAGTGCTACAGAAATTTGCTTCTTGTTGAACCATGTAATCATTGTCGATCCTAAGCTAAAGCAACACCCCAAGGTTCTCTTTCTATCTAATGCATTCCCTACCCAATTTGAGTCTGTATATCCCTACAAATCTACTCCATCTCCTCCAAGATACCTCAATCCATACACCATTGTATCTCTCAAGTACCTAAGCACATGCCTCACTATTATCCAATGCACCTACCTTGGCTCCACCATGAATTAACTCAAGGTGTTCATAGAAAAACATATATATGGTCTAGTGTTGGCCAAATACATCAAGGACCCTATCATTTTCCTATATATCATGGGATCCACCAACTCTGAATTTGAAGTGATAACCTTCTTCATATTGGTAACCATATGTGTAGCCATCGATCTACAGTCATCCATCATGAATCTCCTTAATATATCAACTGCATAATTCCCTTGACCAAGGAATATCTCTCATGATACCAACCATACCTCTAACCCCAAGAAATAATGCATCAAGCCAATGTCCTTCATCTTGAACTCAGTAGATAAAAAAAATGTGCACCCTGCAATAAGATCCTCTACACTTGTAAGAAACAAATAATCTACATACATAACTAAGATGATTGGATTAGACCCAACAAGTATGAAGTACAAGTTAGGACCTGCCTCACTCTTGGTAAATCCCATACTCTACAAGTATCCATCAATCCTAGAATACCATGTGGTGGGTTCCTATTTGAGTCCTTACAAGGATTTCTTAATCCTACACATATGAGACTCCCTCCCATGTACCTGTTAAGCCCTAATATTGGCTCATTACCCCTTAATTGGGGCATATTAGATTTGTAATGCTATTTTATTTATGTCAGCTTTAGGCCATTAGTTTTAATTTAGATTAGTAATGTTATTTTAATTATGTCGGCTTTAAGCCATTATTTGTAATTATACCTCCTAATCTCCTATATATACCAAGGAGACATTTTCATTTTGAATCATCTTGTACTTGAACATTTAAATGGGGTAAAAGGAGGTTTCCCCCTAGAAGAGGCTTATTATCTAAAATNGGAGAGTTTCTTTCACATCCATATGATGTATCCTCCACCTCATAATTGAAGCAATAGAAATAACAACTAGTCGAATCGAAGCATGCCTGGAAACTGGAGAAAATGTCTCCTTGTAGTCCACTCCCTCTTTCTTGAAGACCCCTATTGCCACAAACCTAACCTTGAACTTCTCGATGCTACCATCTATAGTATGCTTGGTCTTGTAGAATCACTTGGAACTCAAAAATGACTGCCCCTTCAGTCTCATCACTATGTTCCAAACAACATTCCTCATAATAGAGATGTACTCCTCTACCATGGAATATTTCCATACCTTATTATTTGTTTCTTCATAAAAACTGGAAGGATCATCAACAATGATGTTACTCATAATCACCATATATTTTGGAAAATTCCTTGAAGGCCTGCGCTCTCTAACCACATTCCTAAGAGCCTCACCAACATCCCTCAATGTCTGCAATAGCCACCTAGTTCTCCTGACATGACTAGAAGGGGATAACTCCTCCTCCCTAGTTTAATTTTGAGTTGTTGATTGTTTTTCATCCTTCGTAGCATGCTTCTCCTCATCCTTTGTCACTACTGGTGACTCCTCATATATTTTAGATGCCAATTTCTCCTCAAACTTAACATCCCTACTCACAATTCTCTTCCTCTATGCTAGAATGAAGATCATGTAATCCTTTGAGGTCTCACTATACCCCAAAACAATACCCTTCTATATTTAAGGCTCTAGCTTCATCCTCTTCTCCACATGAACATGGATGTAGACTGGACAACCAAAGATCCTCAAATGTTCTATATTTGGATTCACTCCTGAGAATGCCTCCTCTGGAGTCATGTTGCCTAATATCCTATGAGGACTCCTTTTCTACACATATACTTCCAGTTACATGCCTCTATGCAAAGAAACATAGAAAAAAATTTATCATGTATCATAGCCCTGGAAAAATCAATGATGGACTGATTCTTTCTTTCCACAACCCCATTTGTTTTAGGGTTGTATGAGACTATCAACTCCATCTTGATCCCTTTCTCCTTGCAGAAATACTTGAAGTCATTGGAGGTGTACTCTTCCCCTTTGTTCAACCTCAAGACCTTGAACTTATTTCTTGTTTGGTTCTCTACCTGATCTCTAAACTCCTAAAACTGACTGAAGACCTCATCCTTGGTATTCATAAATAATATCCAGGTTTTCCTAGAAAATTCATCAATGAATGTCACATAGTATGATGCTCCCTACACTAATTCCATTGACATTAGCCCACTCACATATGAATGTATAAGATCCAAGATCCCCTTAGACCTACTCTTGTTTCTTGGAAAAGTATCCTTGGAATTCTTTCCAAGTGCACACCTTTTGCATACTCCCTACTACTCAATATTGAACTCAAAAAGACATGTAACAATCCCCCTCAGAATCAACAATGTCATGTAGTGTAGGTGTCCCAACATCTTGTTCCATATCTCACATAGGTTGTCTATGTCATGTACCAAAGCCTCAACATGATTTCCATGCAACCTGTATAAAGTGGCCTCTCTAACCCCAATGACCATCGTTGTGTATGGGATAGCTTTCTCTGGACATATGAGTACTTTCCCTCTCTGAAAATTAACAATGAAAACCCTATCCTCCATAGCTAATACCAAGAGAAAATTATTCTTCAAACCTAGTACGTAAAGCACATCCTAGGCATCCAATGAACCTCTTTACTCAAGTTGGAATGTAATCGTTCCCTCTCCCTTAACTGCATACTTGGCATCATCACCAAGCTTCGCATGAACATATGATTCCCTCTCCATCAGACTACTAAATAGTTTGTGTTTTTGTCATATGACAAGATGCACCATTGTCCAAGAACCACACACTCTTGGTACTTTTGTCGGTATAAAGTCAAGAAACCAGTGAGAAATACTTCTCAAAATTTATTGCAAACTCATCTAGTTGCATCTATGTTGATTCTGTTGTATGTGTCTTTCCTTTTCCTTTATTCTTGTTTGGACACTGAGATGCATAATGTCCATTCTTATGACATGAGAATCACTTGATTTACTCAAGTCCTCCTTCTTCCATGGCTATGATTATCCTCTATCACTATTACCCCTCTTAGTAGAACTCTTTCATTTTCCCTTCCTTTTCTTACTGACAAGGGCCAAGTTCTCATCACTACTTCCTTGTTTGTTGCTCTTAGACTCCTCCTGAGTCTCTTCCTAGATGCAATCATCCCAAAGCCTTTTCCAATCTGGGATATTTTCCTGAGCACGGAATCCCTTGAAAAATGGTTCCCGTGACTTGGGAATACCACTCAATGCCACATTCACTATCTCTACATCCTTTATTTTCTCCATTATGGCTACAATTTGATCACGTACCTGAGTGATCCTCATGAAATAGCTAGTAAGAGTTTCAGATCTAAACATCTTCACATACATGAGTCGATTTCTTAAGACCGTCTTCCCATTCATGTTAGTGCTCTAGAATAAAACTACCAAGGAATCAAACATCTCTTTGGTCATATTATTCTTAGATAAGTGAGGAATTAGATGATCCTTCATTGAACTCAAGATAACCCTCTCAACTTTGATCTCCTTCTTCTCGTGAGCTTCCAAAGTTGTCGGATCTGTTGGTGAAGAAAATACTTTGTCCACTAACTTCTAAAGGTCATAATCCTCTAACACCAAAGTGAATCTTGATTTCCAAGATATAAGTTGGATGCTCCATCCAATCCATATTCAACTCTCAAACCTGTTGATGTCATCCTCTAGACCTGATGAACTACCCTGGAAATAACCTACAATTGAAATTTCCCCTGTACAAACTTATGTGTTCCTATCACCATTGAAACTCATGTATGTACACGCATGTTCTTATTGCTACCTGCGTATACAAGACTATCTCCTAAGAAACCCACATATATATGTAATTGTTCCTTCCGCAACTTGCATACAACTCCATATGACTGTAAAAACCTATCTCTACCTCAATAAGGTTGTTTCCCTAAAATTTGTCCTTCAATTTATGCCTACTCATTGTGGATATGCTAAGATATCCTTACATATATGATAAATATACTACCAATTTCTATGTATCTAAGATTTGGCTTCCTTTCATAGAAATTTCTTTGATACCATTTTGAAATCCTTAATCTGATAACTAGGTATCTTTTTATCTATTGATTTCCTTACTGTAAATTAGATTATAAACTCACAAAACAAAAATACATTGTTGAAATATTCAACTCAAATAAAGATAGTGGAAGCAATACTGGAAACCAAATCATGCACACATAAACACCAATATTTTTGGGTATATATACCTAGAGAAAACCTGGATGGAAAACCAGTACTCAGATGATTTTATTATGATAAAATCAGGGCTCTCGTAGCAAGGATAATGGCCTACTGAGATAAATACAACTATAGACAAACCTAGAAAAATTTTCTCTATTGTACGATCCAGATATGGCATGCTTTTCGAGGTTTACATCCCTTTCCTTAAGTAAACACGTGTATATGTTCATGTCTTCATTGAAACCTGCATAAACGACCTCAAGGAGTGTACGAAAAACTTTGTATGCCTCGACCCCTTTTTGTGACTTGACTTTGTTGAAACCTACTTGCGGCTACCTCTGTTCTCTCTTCTCCTTGACCTGATCTCTATATGGAAGTCCTTATCCACCTATCCAAGATCTCCTTGAATCAAAGTTCTTCATTATCCAACTATGTCTCACACACAAGTGTCATCCTCTTTCACCCTAGCCTTTATTTTATAATATTGAGTTATGACCTAACCCTAATCTCCAAAGTGATTGATGGTTGAAATTAATTCCCACCTAACTTGAGATCAATGTCTAAGATTAAATGCTAATTACTTTTAGAATTTCCTTAAATAACTCAATTAATTAATAAAATAAATTTACTTTAATAATTTCTTTAATTAAAGTAAAGTTTGAAGGTAGAAGGATTTGGACGACTTCCACACATCTAGACAGGAAATACATGTCTGATGCTACCAACATCAACAATCGGAATGTGAAGTTACCCCCGGAATTCCAAATGAATCCTCCCGAAAAAAAATTCTCTACAAGATCTGACAACTGAGAGTGATCACAATCAACAACGCTTTCTCTTTCAGGCTCGCACCATCAATTTTCTCCCTTTAGAATTTGTAGACGAATCTCGACCATTGATTCTCAAGGTTGAAATAATATGGGTTGTCAATCACCAAACTTCACAGTCTCCATGAAAACATAGAATTCAACTCCATGGGATCGATTTCAACTCTACAAGTTACAGCTCACTGCCATAAATATTCCCTTGGACGGTTTTGAAGAAATTAAACTTGAATCTACCAACAAATTTGGGGATTTCACTCTAGTTCACCATTTTTCCCCAAATTCATCATAGAATGAAATCTACAATAGCGAATTTTCCCAATTCATACTGGTTCCTATCCCATACAAGATCAGTGTTGAAACTTGAGCTCTTATACCAATATGTAACATCCCCAACTTAATTTAGGCCCATTAATTGAAAAATACACAAAAACAATCTGATAATTAATCTTGTAGCTTACCATCTACAAGAATACACACAGATTTAACCATTTTGTTATCATTGATTTAAATTCAACTATATCATGCATAAACAAACATGAATGTGGCTAATTAAATCCATACACAATAGAATATAAACCATTCACATAAATATAATTAAATACAACAATATAGCTCATAAAATAACACAGAACATAGATAAACACTTATCTTTTTAGAACAGTTGTGCAACCAGTTGCTTGGGACAGATGTTCCACCCAACCATAGACTTGATTTTCTATATCTCAATAGCAAGTCACCCCCAAGATATGGATAGGAATCCACTAAAGAGTGTGTCTCTCATTTTCCACTCACATCTTAGCTAATCCCACAACCCACTAGAATTCTCCTATAGTTATCTCAATATCCACCAGCTCTCTTCCTCTTGACCTGCCCAACCCAAGAAATCTACCCCTTCAATGCTCTTAGTCCATCAGGTGTATCATTTATTTATTAGGGTCTCTCTGGAATAGGTAACTAGGAATATCACTAATGGGAAATCCAGGGAACTAAATGCTAGGAAAACTACTTGTAAAACAACAACAATCACATGTTGTTATAGTGCAACTAACAAAGAAGTTCACTCTTCAGGCCTAACAACTTGGTTCTTCTACAAGCCTAAAAATTTTCTTCATCAATATTCAATATCTCCAAAAAACTCTCCATAATACGCCCTCCATTGTTGTTCCAACTCCAGAGCTCCTCTTCTTCCTTGTTCTCCTCCTGCTCATGCCAAAAACATGACTTTGTCCAACTACCTATTATGCCCATATGAATTTCCTCTCTTTTCCCCACGCAAGTTGACTCACACTCATCCCTAAACTAATTGTACTTAGCCCCATGCTCCCAATAACCATGGAATGCGATTTCTCACACCCACCCTCTTACATGAGTTTAATGATTGGGTTCTCATACCCTCAAATAGAAAATAGAAGTTTATCCCCAATGATAATAAAGATCAGGAAAGTGGGTTTGGATTAATACCCATAAATAATTTCCTCCTTGGACCCCTTTTAGGCACTCCCCTATCTTGTGTAAAACTCATCCCCCACCTCTGTCCATCTCCCCTAACAGTTGGAATCACATTATATTTATTAAAATTCAAAAAATACAATTCACATATTACATCACTTGGCCATAGCCACATTCATATATACATTATGCATTAATTAAACTAGGGATTATAGTGGGGATGTTACATTTGACATCATGATTCTTATGAAACTCATGTACCCATCTTCGTGATTCTTAGGGAGAGAGAAGGGATGATTTTAAGGATGGAAATTTATTTTAAAATGTAGAAACCTTGGCGAATCTTGCTAATCCATAATATGCCAACTATAAATGTTTGGTGATATTTTTGTAAAAATATTCAAATTTCTAAGGATTTTATATAGTTTCTATAAAATTTTGGTGATTTTTAAGGTAAAATATTTTTTTCCTTTAGAATTGGGGCGAATCATTTATAGAATAGTGAATCATTTTATGGGAAAAACCATGGAAAATTAGTCCATGAGCGAAATTTATCCCCTAAAATCATCCCTAGAAGAGAGCTAGTGGAAATCAAGATAATTATTGCAAAATGCTAGTGGGTTGTGGAATTATTTTATTTGTGAGTGGACATTGAGAGACACCGTCTTTTGTGGATTCCTAGCCCCAGCTCAGGGGTGACTTTCTATTGATATCTAGAACAGCAAGTCTATGGTTGGGTAGAATGTTCGTCCCAAACAACTGCTTGCACAACTGTTTAGAAAAGATCATTGTTTATTTTTGTTTTGTCTTATTTTATGAGCTATATTGTTGTGTTTTCATTCTATGTATGTGAATGGTTTATATGATTCCATGTATGGAGTTAATTAGTTTCATTCATGTTTATTTATACATGATGTAGCTGCATTTAAATTAATGATAGCACAATGGTTCAATCTATGTATTCTTGTAGTTGGTAGCCTACAGGATTAGTTAGAAAAAAAAAATTAATTCCATGAGTAATGGGTCTCAGTTAAGTTGGGAGACATTAACTAAGTCCCATTATATCCCCCATCTTAACGGAAGCCCACTACTCACAAAATACACACACAAAAAAAATGTTAACTATTCATGTAGCGTACCGGCTATAGGAATACACAGATTTAACCATTTTTCTATCATTAATTTAAATGAAGCTACATCATGCAGAAATAAACATGAATGTAGTTAATTAAATCCATACACAACAACATATAAAATATTCACATACATAGAATTAAAATACAACAATATGGCTCATTAAATAACACAAAACACAGTTAAACATTTATCTTTTCAAAATAGTTGTGCAACCATCTGGTTGGAATGGAAGTTCTACCCAACCATAGAATTGTTGTTCTATATATAAACAACAATTAACCCCTGATGTGGGGCTACGAATCCATAAAATAGGGTGTCTCTCACTATCCACTCACAACTCAGCTAATCCCACAACCCACCGGCATTCTCCTACAGTTATCATGATTTCCACGAGCTCTCTTCCTCTTGACCTTCCCAACCCAAGGAATGTACCCCTTAACTACTCTTAGCACATCGGGTATCTCATTCATTTATCAGGGTCTCTCTAGCACAATTAACCAGGAATATCACTATTGGGAACTCCAGGGAACTCACTCCTTGGAAAACTATCAATAAAACAACATCAATCACTTGTTGTTACAATGCAACTCACACAGGAGTTCACTCTTCAGGCCTGACAACCTAGTTATTCTACAAGACTAAAAAAATTCTTCTTTAATCTTCAATAGCTCTAGAAAATTCTCCATAATTTTCCCTCCATTGTTTTTCCAACTCTGGAGCTCCTCTTTTTCCTTGTTCTCTCTCTACTCATGCCAAAAACATGACTATAATACCCAGTTAATTCCTCTCATGAATTAATTTGTTATGTTAGGAAGAAAAAAAGAAGGAGAGACAACAAGCTTGTGGGACGATGACATGGAAAAACCAGAGGAGGACACATGGACTCAACAGGCACATACCATGTCATGTCAGCTAGAGTGTTCATGAAAATTTGTAATTTTGGAAGGTCTTCAACTTGCGGAGGCATTTTGAGAACTTAAACAACACTTTTAGGAGTTCGAATTGTATGAAATTGTGGTAATTTATAAAAAAAATCTTGGTTCCTAAAATATTTACCTTTGTAGGTGGCCAATTTTGGTGTTTGAGATTAATTTACTAGGAAGGAAGGTGCATAAAAGGGGTAAGGTGGAAATATTTAATTTCCCATAACTTTCTGCTCAAATATCAGATTTGGAAAAATGAATAGTCATTGGAAAGGTATTGAGGAGGAGAAGCCACATATCAACCTAGAAAATTGATTTGAGTAGTAACATTTGTAGTCAACTCAGAAAAATATGTCTAGTGGCCATTAAAGAGAAGAAAATTTATGCATTCCTTTTCCGAAATTGTGTGTGCATCTTTCTCTAACATAAATATTATTGCATCCACATTTTCTTGCAAAATTATAGGTCAATAAAACAAATTTGGTTATTATATGAGAAATGGAGTTATGGAAGATGCCTAGGGATTTTATAGCCATGATGAGGAGGTCAGAGGTCTACATGCTATCATGGGAAATGCTAAGACGGGTTCCAATGGAAAAAGAGGTAGGCAAGAGCATGTCACTATGAGAATCCTTTAGAGAGAAGTGCATAGCTATAGGGAAGATAATGAGAATATTGTGAAATCTCAAGAGGAGATACTACAGAGTCTGAATATGTTGCAAATAAAATCTAATAAAGAACTTAGCACAAAGAAAGCAACTAGTGATAAATAAGTGATAGCATATAAATACCATAGTAGAAGGGATGATCATGGGAATGACAGGCAATAAAGAAGTATGAGTAGGTATCATCACTCCTTATATAAATACACTATAATAGCTTAATCAAGTTCATGGTAGAAACAAGAATTTCTAGCTACATGATTATCCCTTAAGGGTAGAAACAAGAAAAGCAACCTACCACTTGCAAGGAAAGGATTGTGGTGGTATCATATTAAGCAAGTCTAGAACCTTGATGAGAAGAATTTCTCATGGAAGAAGTTCTAAGGATATTTCTAAGAGAAATATTTGTCTGAGCATTACTATGAAAGGAAGATGAAAGGGTTCTTTGAACTCAATATGGTAGGCATGACAATGGATGAATATGAGAAGAGGTTATTCGAGTAGCTGAAGCAAGTGGGATTCATAAAGGGTGAGAAGGTAAAAATTCAAAGTTTTATGAGTGGGTTACCTTCCTTCTATAGTGACAAGATACAATATTATAATCCCAAGACTTTAGACGAGACCATAATGAGAGAAAAGAATCTTTGTGAGAAGAACAGAGGAAGGTCGGTCTTCCAAAAAGCATGGAATGAAAAGATGAAAGGAAAGAGGGATCAAAGTTAGAAATTTTTTAAGACACCCTTTCACAGGAAAATCAGCAAGGACAATCAACCCAAAATGAGCCCAGGATAGCAGATTCATTTAGGAAAAGACCAAGGAATCAGCATGTACAATGTTGGGGATGTGAGGGAAATCACTTATATAGGGACTGCCCTCACAAAGAAAAAAGAATGAGGATTCTCCACAACATTCAGGAGGATGAAACAGTGGAAGACATGGGAGGAAACATGTCAAGGATCTATGCATCCTTGGACAAAAAGAAAGCAGAATATCAATCCCCCATTATTGAAGCGGAAGGTAAGATTAACAACTAGCCCATAGCAATTTTAATTGATTATGGATCTATCCATAGTTACATAGACTCTAACATTGTTGAAATATTTCATTTACAAAGGAGTAAGCATAAGAAATATTGGTTAGTTTAGTTATCCACAAGGGCTAAGAGGAAAATTAGTGAGTTGGTTAAAGATTTCCCAATAGACATGAATGGACCCAACACAAATCTAAATGTCAACATCATACCATTGAGTTCATACGATTGTGTAATTGGCATGGATTGGTTGAAAAAACACCATGTTATCCTAGATTATTGAAACAAGACAATCGCTTGTCTTGATTAGGTAGGATAGCAAGGTAAGGTTCAAGGCATTTCAAGAGTTATATCTATTAGATAAATTTAATCTGTGTAGTTGAAAAAGAGTTTTAGGAAGGGATGTCATATTTTTGTAGCCCATATGGAAGAGGCAGTCAGATATAAAATATCAAGCGTTGAATATCATTAGGTATTGAGGGATTTTGAAGTTGTTTTGGGGGAAATCCTGGGACTATCGCTAAATAGAGACATTGATTTCTCTATTGATTTGGTTCCAAGAGATGCCCCAGTGTCCAAGACACCTTACAGAATGGGCACACCGGAATAGAAAAGGTTGCATATGTAGCTTGAAGAGTTGTTAAATAAGGGGTGTATATGCCCAAGTGTGTCACTGTGTAGAGACCTAGTCATTTTTGTGAGGAAAAAGTATGGAACCTTAAGGTTGTGTATTGATTTCAGACAGTTGAATAAGGTCACCATAAAGAAAAAAATATCATTTTCCAAGAATTGAATATCTATTCGATCAGCTGAAAGGTGAAAGAATCTTTTCCAAGATTGACCTAAGTTCAAGTTATCATCAAGTGAGGGTAAAGGAATAAGATATTAGCAAGTTGGCATTTAGAACAAGATATGAGCATTATGAATTTAAGGTAGCGCTATTTGGACTATCAAATGCTCCAATTGTTTTTTGATGAATGGAGTGTTCAGGTAATACCTAGACAAATTTGTGATTGTGTTCCTAGATAATATACCCATTTATTCAAAAATAAAAGAAGAGCATGAGAAGCATTAAACAATGGTGCTACAACTTTTAAGAGAACGCAAATTGTATTCCAAGCTAAGTAAGTGCATATTTTATCAAAACAAGATTCACTAGATACTTGGCGCGTATTATTTTAGTAGATGGGATAGTAGTTAATCCCAAGAAGATATAGGTCATTAGGGGATGGCCAATGCCAAGAAATGTCATAGAGGTCAAATATCATTCATGGGTATTTTTGGTTATTACCGAAGATTCATAAAATAATTCTCAAAGATTGCAAGCCCAATCACTCAAAAGGAAGGGCTTGGTGTATATTCCTCACTCAAAAGGATCATGTGGTGTGCTACGAGTCCCAAAAATTAGAAGGGCATGAGAGGAATTATGCTACAAATGACTTGGAATTAGTAGTCATTTTCATGCGCTAAAAATGTGGATACATTACCTCATGGAGAGAATATTTGAGCTAAGGACATACCACTGTGGTGTGAAACATTGTTTTGGCAACCCACATCAAATGCCAAACAAACTAGATGGATTGAATTTCTTAGTGAACATGACTTTGAAATTAACCATATCATAGGAAACGAAAATTGGGTGGCTAATGCACTCAGTAGAAGAGCACATGAGATACATGTTACATACATCACCATGTATAGCACAGATTTAAAATTCATAATTTTAGAGGTTGCAAATTCAGATCGGTGTCATTTAAAAATAAAAGAAACATTACAACAAAGTAATTTTCAACCGAAATTTAGTTATTATGAACTAAAAAAGGATGGAATCCTCTTGTACATAGGAAAGGTATATGTGTCAAATTCAAGAGATAAAAAATATAGTGTTGAGAGAAATGCATAATGTGCCATATGTTGGGCACCTAGAATATCAGATATCAATTACGGTTCTAAGAAGCCAATACTTTTGGCCAGTAATGAAGAAAGAAGTGGTTGATTATATAGTCAGGTGTATTGAGTGCTAGAAGGTGAAAATAGAGCTTAGACATCTAGTTTGGATGTTACAACCATTGCCCATTATGGAATGGAAGTGAGAAGTAGTTATAATGGATTATGTTACTAAGCTTCACAAAACAGTGAAGCGGCACGATTCCATCATGGTAGTGGTGGAAAAATTGACCAAGGTTGCACATTTTATTCTAGTAATGACTACACACAAGGTAGAAAATGTTGTAGAAAGTTACATGAAATAAGTTGTTAGGCTGCATGGAGTGCCCGAGGCAATAGTTTTACACAAAGGTCTAAAGTTTACATCCAATTTTTGGAAAGGGTTGTTCAAAGGCTTTGGGGAAAATTCAAATCTCAGTATAGCATATCACCCAAAGTCATATGGGAAAATAGAGAGGACCAATAGAATAATTGAAGACATGCTCAAAATGTGTGTGATGGACCAGCCATGAAAGTGGGAGGATTACATATACTTAGTGGAATTTTCTTACAATAATGGATATCAATCATCATTAAAAATGATCCCATTTGAAGCATTGTATGGAAGAAGGTGTAACACAACAGTGAGTTGGGATAACCTAGTAGACAAAGTTGTCATTGGGATAGATTTGTTAAAACAAATGGAAGAGAAAATGAAAAATATTAGTAAGAATTTAAAATATCCCCGGGATAGGTAGAAACATTATGTAGACAAGAAAAAAAAATTCAGATATTTTAAAGTGGGTGAACATGTATTTCTAAAAGTGAAAGAGAAAAGAAGTTCGATAAGATTAGGTTGTTTTCCAAAGTTGGCAACAAGATATTGTGGGCCTTTTGAGATCTTAGAAAATATAGGACCAGTTCCATATATGATAACATTGTTTGCATCCCTGAGAGTGCATAATGTATTTCATGTGTCATTATTAAAGAAATATGTGTCTGACCCTAACCAGATAATTGATTAGATTGTGATCCAAGTGGAACACGAAGGGGATTTTTGGGTGGAACTAGTACACATATTGGACCGAATAGACAAAGTGATCAGAAACAAAGCTATAGGCATGTTAAAGTTCCAATGGACTTGCTACAGTCCTAAAGACGCAACATGGGATCTCAAAGAAACTATGTGGGAGGAATACCCACAAATTTTTGTCAATTCTGAAGAAAAAAAAATGCAAGACTCTATTTTTGGGAAGCTAGAGTTCTGAAACCACATATCATAATTTCCTGATCACCTGTGTTGATAACCCTAATAAACGAATGGTGCAACACAATGGACTGATAAAAGTGAAGGGGGCACATTTCTTGGGTTAGCAAGTTGAGAGGAACAAGATATTATGGTTGGAATTGTTGTTGGAGGGTAAACATATTGCATAATTTTATTTTATGAATATTATGATGTAAAATTTGTACTTGTATATTGGTATGTTGATCTACACCAAGGTTGGTGCACAATTGTATGGGAGGGAGATTGTAACATCCCCACTATAATCATTGTTGGGGATTGGGTGTAACCTGATATGAAACAGATAAACAGAACTTTAGATTATAATCGAAGAGGAATAAGTTTCAAAGACAAA